>DWMZ01001248.1:0-17121 GCA_018249855.1 Eueides tales michaeli
TATATATATATATATATATATATATATAAATATATATATATATATATATATATATATATATATATATATATATATATATATATATATATATATATATATATATATATATATATATGTATATATATATGTATATATATATATAAAAATATTTTGAGGCATGTCGTGGCGCAGCGATACAAGCGCTGCCTGTAACCGACTGGTTCTGGGTTCGATCCCTAGTCGAGGAAATGAAATATTTAATATTTTTAATTTAAATATTTAATGTTTTCATTTCTTCGCTCTGGTATTAAAGCAAAGCGCGGCGTTAGTTCCGCCATTCAACACGCTATGCCTCAAAAATCGGCGGAAAGTGGGGACCGGAAATGGAACGGAGTGTATTGACACTAGGTTCCCGGGTTCACTCTGCCTACCATGCCTTGTGCGGGATACAGCGTGAAGCTAAATTAAAAAAAATCCCTAACCCGATAAATCACTACCTCGTTCCGCCGCTCTTGTAGCTCCTAAACTAATGATCTGATTTTCATAAAACATACCTAAGAATCATCGCCATGGACAAGGCTTACTAAGAAAAAATTACATTATAATATATGTATATATTTTTTTTCGCTTCACGCTGTATACCGGACATGATAGGGTAGGCGGCTGGAACTTGGGAACTTAGTGTCACAAGACACTCCGTTCCACTTCAGTTCCCCGCTTTCTGATGAATTGGAGGCATAGCTTGTTGACTGGCGGAACTCAACGCCGCGCTTTTGCCTTGTTACTAGACCGAAAAAATGAAACATTAAATATTATAATTGAAAATATTAAATATTTTATTTCCTCGAGTGGGCTCGAACCCAACAACCTGTCGGTTACAGTCACACGCTTGTGCCGCTGCGCCACGACAGGTACTTAAATAATCGGCTTGTTTATTAAGGAGCTACCGACCGACAAACGTGTCTACCTTTTAACCTCCCTCTTTGCCTTCGGTGTTAAAAAGAATTACAAGGTTAAAATAAGTTTGTAATAGATTTTTCTCTAAGAAATAGATAAATTTGTATTTTTTTTTCTATTATTCTTAGTCGACTTATTATTCTTTCCGACTTAGAATAGGATCACCCTGGTAATGATGGTGTCGTAAGAGGCGACTAAAGTACGAGTGGGAGAGTCACGTTGTCAGCAATGACAACACGCATGGGCAGACTCGACCGGACTGTTACCACCCCCGGCATTTAAAACTGGCGTTAAGTAGTGACTTTGGCCACTGCGTTTCGCATTGGGTAAAGCCGGGCCCCGGAGCCCATTCACATCACAGACCGGCAACGCTCCTGTAGCTCCTCTGGTGCTACACGGGCCGTGGGCGGCGGTGATCACTTACCATCAGGTGACCCGTACGCTCGTTTGCCGTGTCTTTTCTATAAAAAAAAAAATAAAAAAAAAATATTCGGGTCACACAATCAAATTCGCACTTGACTAGATCTTAAAACATATGGCAAGGAATATTCTTTGCACAATATATACATATAATAAATCTGTAACCGATCACTGTCTGTACATGGAAGATGTAAGAAACAAAATATTATAAAGGCGTTTATCAACTGTATAGGGCCCGAAATAATAATGATTTTAAAAGTTTTGTCGGTTTGTCTGTGCGTGTGTACGCGCTAACCTCAGAAATGGCTCACCAGATTTAAATTCTTTTTTTTTTAGCTTCATGCTGTATCCCGCACAAGGCAGGGTAGGCAGAGGGAACCCGGGAACCTAGTGTTAAGACACGAAGTGCACTTCCGTTCCCCACTTTCCGCCGAATTTGAGGCATTGCGTGTTGAGTGGCGGAATTCAACGTCGCGCTTTGCCTTATTACCAAAGCGAAGAAATGAAACATTAAATATTTAAATTGAAAATATTAAATATTCATTTCCTCGAGTGAGGATCGAACCCAGAACCTGTCGGTTACAGTCACACGCTTGTGCCGCTTTGCCACGACAGGCCTCAAAGTATAGTTTAGTTTTCAAAGTAAAAATATATTATTTTTAAAGGTTATAATGTTATTAGAACAAGAAAGTGAATGAAATTAGTAAACCACACTTAGGAAAGAAAAATACTAAATTTAAAAAACGGTCTGGGCCTTAGACCTGGGTCGGATGGCTTAGTGGTCAGAGCGCTTGAACGGTTTTCAAGAGGCGCAGGTTCAAATCCTGCTTCGTCCAAATTTTTATACGTTTTCAAATTTAGTATTGTTGTAATAATTCTATAAACCAGAAGTAAAAACAGATACATAAAATAAGATTCCAATGTCATTTTAAAAATAATCCTTAACGACAAAATACATGGCTGTATATATGTAAACTTATTATTGATACGTTCAACACTCTCCTCCCAAATTTGAAACATTGTACTGTGTTCGATAGGAGAGTTCTACACCATACTTTATTCCACTGGAGCAATAAAAAAGAGAGAGAAATCATTCTCCTAAGATAGAATCAAAGCCTCTAACAACAGATTTACAGTCTCTGTACCACTGCGCCTCGATGGCCTTAAAGTAATTAAGATATCAATGTCATCTCCTTTTAATTAATCAGATCGTACCTTACAATTTAAATAATATGATGTATTAAGTTTAGTTTTATAAGAGTTTTAATAATGTATGTATGTGGCAACAACTAGTGTAGAGTCTGTTATATCAACCAATTATATTATTGAATAGTAGGATGACCACACATTTAAATTGTTATAGCTAAACGCTGTACGTGTCAAAGTAAGGGAAGTGTCAGGGGAAACTTGGGACCCTAGTGTGGTAGAACTCAACGTCAGGGTGACAAAACTTATTGATGAATATCTAAATACTATTAAATTAATACTATATTAAAATTTTGTATTAAGTTAAAAAAATAGTAACAAACCACATAGACCTCTGCAGAAATTGTGGAGACAGTCCTCAATTGATCAAGTGCGAATCAGGATATAAAGTCGCCTATAATAAGTTAGTTAGTCAGCTTTCTGTTACAATAACTGGATAAAACGCAAATGCGCGAAATTATCTTTTTTTTATGGAAAAGACACGGCAAACGAGCGTACGGGTCACCTGATGGTAAGTGATCACCGCCGCCCACGGCCCCGTGTAGCACCAGAGAAGCTACAGGAGCGTTGTCGGTCTGTAAGGTGTATGGGCACCGGGGCCCGGCATTACCCAATGCGAAACGCAATGACCAAGGTCACTACTTAACGCCGGTTTTAAATGCCGGGGGTGGTAACAATCCGGTCGAGTCTGCCCATGCGTGTTGCCATTACTGACAACATGACTCTTCCACTCGTACTTTAGTCGCCTCTTACGACACCATCAGTACCAGGGTGATCCTATTCTAAGCCGGAATCACACGGCGACCCAGCCTCCTGCTAGTAGCAGGATACAGCGTGAGCCGAAAAAATAATAATATTAGTTAGACAAAACAAACTGTAATCCAATATTCTTTTATCTTCTCTTTCTCTAACTTCACCGCTCAGTGTTAATTTATAACATATTCAACACAAAAACAGAAATAACTGAAGTGGAGTAGAGTGTCCTAACACTATGTTGCCCAAGTTCCCTCTGTCTACCCTGTCATGTGCGCAATACTGCGTGAAGCAAAAAAGAAATATGATAAAAATCTGAGACGAAACCAATCCTAGATAAAAAATAATCATGGCGACCACAGATATAGGTAGACTATTAAAGTATATAACGACGTTGTTTATTATTCACTTATAGTTCTCGTCGCGTCCAGACCGCTCAAGGCCCAGACCGTTTACATTGTGCAATTTTAAATATATATAAAAAAAAACATAAAAAATTGTCGATTATTTAAAAACTGCATTTAAAAAAATGTTGGGTTAATTATTACAAATGTAGTGAAGTTGTCGTTTGATATTTTTTTTTTTGGGACTCATTTTGAATCTGTGGATTTTTGTATTTTGACGTTTAAAGGTAAGATTTTTATGTTTTTCTATTTATTATGAAATAAATTGGTAAACTGTAATTTAATTAAGTTGTTTTTTGTAAACAGAGGGAACCCGGGAACCTAGTGTTAAGACACTCCGTTCCACTTCCGTTCCCCACTTTTCATTTGAGGCATTGCGTGTTGAACGGCGGAACTCAACGCCGCGCTTTGCCTTATTACCAGAGCGAAGAAAATGAAACATTAAATATTTAAATTGAAAATATTAAATATTTAATTTCCTCGACGTATCTAAGTATATATTTAATGCTGCATTGATTTAAAAATATATAATTTAATATGTACACTAGTATATAGTTAAAAAAGTAACAAAAAATATAATATATCTTGCCTTTGTCATATCGGAAAAAACAACTTTCACTTATTTATTGGTAATAACAAGTGGATTTTTTTGTTCCTTATTCATTTAGCTAAAATAAAAAAAAGATTTAATTTAAAAATAAAGATAAAAAACGTACGTATAAATAAAAAAAAGACATATAAAAATAAATATGTCATAGCGTAGGGGCACAGACGTGTGATTTTAAACGCGACAGGGTGTAAGTTCGATCCCCACTCGAGGAAATTAAATATAATAATATTTTCATTTTAAATATTTATTTCTTCACTCTGATATCAAAGATTGGCGTTGAATTACGCCAATCGTGGAAAAACTGGGCGGAAAGTATATGCCGACTTGCACTTGACCAATTAAGGGCTGTATTTACAATTTCTTGAGAAGTCAATGTGATTTGTTACTATGAACGGAAGTGGAACGGAGTGTCTTGACACTAGGTTCCCGGGTTCCCTCTGCCTACTCTGTCTTGTGCGGGACACAGCGTGAAGCTAAAAAAAAAATAAAGAAATAACAGAACAGAGTGTCTTAACACTCGGCTCCCACTGTCTACCCTCCCACGTGTGGGTAAAAAAAATGGGTCATCCCTACCAGGATAATTATGAGTCACTACTCTGTTGTAACCAAATCACGCTACTGTGTAGTGATGGAAGTGATGTTGCATCATCAATATTTGCATATAAATACTAAAATATAATTTATGTACGGTTATTAACTAAGTTAACACTTCTTTGGATCCTCAGAATTGTAAATCTATATATAGGCCAGGGGCACAATGCGACAGGCTGTGGGTTCGATCCTCATCGAGGTTACAAGGCAAAGTGCTCTAAAGGCCAAGTTCCGCCACCCAAAACGCCTCAAATGAGGCAGATAAGTGTCTTACTATTAGCTTCCCAAGTTCCCTCTGCCTACGCTGCCATACCATTCAGGCTTTCGGCTGCATAACGGAGAGAGCGGAAAGAGTCTACTGACGTATCTCCCGTATCCATCCTATTAAAATTAGAGACGTCGTGCGTAATACCGAAATTTGACACGTTTCTTCCTTAACCCTGACGCTTTTAAATATGTATATATATATATATATATATATATATATATATATATATATATATATATATATATATATATATTTTTTTTTATTTTTCTTATACCTTCAAACTGTATCCCGCACATGGCAATGTAGGCAGAGGGAACTTGGGAACCTAAGGTGAAGACTCCATTCCGGTCCCCCCTTTCCGCTGACCTTGAGGCAATGCGTGTTACGTGGTAGGACTCAACGCTGTGCTTTGCCTTACTCGTATCACAAGAGCGAAGAAGTGAAAATATTTAATTTGAAAATATTAAATATTTCATTTCCTCGACTGGGGATCGAATCCACTAGCTGTCGTTCTTACCGTCATACGCCTGTACCGCTGCGCCACGACAGTCCCTAAAAGTACAGGCACTGATATATATTGCTTAAAAATAATTACCAACTAAATTAAATAATATATGATTATCTTCTATCCAAACGTACTCTAGAATATTAATTTACATATATTTAAAGACACAACATATAGATAAAAAGAGCTATAAGGAATCTTTAAATAACTTAAATCCAGTTGACCTATGGACCAAAAGAATGACGAATTAAGAGAACCACTTTTTTTTTAATCTATATCTATATTTATAATAAAATTGAAAATGATCGGTGTCTGTACATGGAAGATATATGGGAAAAAATGTTATTGGCGGCATTTGTCAATGTCATTGAGCGAAAAATAAAAAATTTCAATGTTTTTGTCTGTTTGCTCACACTGATCTCGGTAACCGCTTGACTGATTTAATTAAAGGTTTCACTATTTTATGATGGCGAGGTTTCTTTAACATTTAGTGTTTATTTTACTTTAATCAAGTTCATTGAAGGTTATTTTTTTTTAGCTTCACGCTGTATCCCGCACAAGGCAGGGTAGGCAGAGGGAACCCGGAAACCTAGTGTTAAGACACTCCGTTCCATTTCCGTTCCCCACTTCCCGCCTTATTTGAGGCTTTGTGTTGAGTGGCGGAACTCAACACCGCGCTTTGCCTTATTACCAGAGCGAAAAAATGAAACATTAAATATTTAAATTGGAAATATTAAATATTTCATTTCCTCGACTGGGGATCGAACCCAGAACCTGTCGATTACAGCCACACGATTGTGCCGCTGCGCCACGACAGGCCTCAAAAAATAAAGGTTAATCTATATACATATAATAAATCTGTAACCGATCACTGTCTGTACATTGAAGATATGTTAAATAACATCTTATACGGGACGTTTATTAATATAGTAGGGTCTAGAATAGTAATTTTTAAATTTGTTGTCTGTTTGTCTGTACGTTTGAACGCGTTAATCTCAGAAACCGCTGACCAGATTTAAATGCAGTTTTCATTTAATTATTATGGCGAGCTTTTTCAACGTTTAGTTTTATTTAAATCGGTTTATCAATATAAAAATTACTATCAATTTAAAACTTTTATTTCGACAAAGTGGTACAACTATTTTTTTATTTATTTAACTGAAATTTCAGTTTTAATATATGGATATTGTCTTAAAAGTGATAATGTTTATTAAAAAAACAAAAGGGATTGTGAAAAAAACAAAAGGCAAAACCGCGGGCGGGTCGCTAGTAACTAGTAAATATATACATACCGTTCTAAAGAATGTTGTTCGACAAAATTTCCTATAAATAAGTCTTTTATTGAACTAGCTGAAACTTAACGAACAAAAAAACGCCATCTACTGAATTACTTACTAATCTTCATGCTTTATACCTAGGTAGATAGGCAGAGACGGAGAACCAAATGCTACAGTCTCGGCATACCTGTTCCGCCTCGTCCACTGTCATCAACCTCTTCACACATGTCATCCGGGGGGTCCTCATACTTTTTACGTGACCCTCCTCCAGTATCGTATATACTGTGTTTTAGAAGGTCAACCGAGGTCTCCCCTTCCCTCTCTTACTACTCATATTTCCTTCATAAATCTTTTTTGTTATTCTTTCTTCACTAATTCGCTAGACGTGCCCAAACCATCTGAGCACATTCTTCTTCATTCTCACTGTGACATACACGCTAGTACCTACCATTCTAAATAATATTTATGTGGATCAAGCGGGCGAAGCCGCGAGGCAGTTGGTAGTATTATTATGCAAAATACGCAAAATTCATAAAGGATCATTTATATAATATTAGCTTCGCCTATGGGGGTGAGTGAAAATCGTTTCGATATACTCACACTGTATCCTGCACGTGGCAGGGTAGGCAGAGGGAACATGGGAACCTAGTGTAAAGACACTCCGTTCCGTACCCCACTTTCCGCCGAATTTGAGGCATTGCGTGTCTAGTGGCGGAACTCAACGCCGCGTTCTACCTTATTATATTGAAAATATGAAATATTTCATTTCGTCGAGTGGGGATCGAGGGGAGCTTCATGAAATTTAGATTCAACTAAGCGTGTCAATGCCAAAAAGATTAAAAAAAACAACAGTTAATTATAATAATAATGAGGTAACGATAAGCCTTGTCCAGTATTAAAGTATAGTTATAACTTACATTTAAACCAAGGTGTTGTCAAGGATTTCTAGTTGATTATGTTAAAAAATAGTTTAAAGTTGAAAATGAGGCCTGTCGTGGCGCAGCGGCACAAGCGTGTGACTGTAACCGACAGGTCGTGGGTTCGATACACACTCGAGGAAGTGAAATATTTAATATTTTCAATTTAAATATTTAATTAATATTTTCATTTCTTCTCTCTGGTAACAAGGCAAAACGCGGCGTTGAGTTCCGTCACTCAACACACAATGCCTAAAATTCGGCGGAAAGTGGGGAACGGAAGTGGAACGGAGTGTCTTAACACTAGTTCCCTCTGCCTATCCTGCCATGTGCGGAATACAGCGTGTAGCTGAGTAAAGTTGAAAATTATTAGTAGTATATAAGAAGGATATATGCAAATTATTTTTAATTATTAATAATTAATTATTAACACCATTAGGCCTGTCGTGTTGTTGTGGTTTTTGGGTTGTGGGTTCGATCCTTGTGTAAGATTTGTATGTATTGCGTGTCGAGCGGTGTAACTCAACGCCGCATTTGTTGCTACCAAACTGGAGAAATTAAAATAATTTCAAAATAATCAATATTTCACTATAGAATCATTAGCTTATACGAAATTACATTCATATATTTTGATAGACCTTATCAGGCAGTGTCTCGAATTCGGCGGAGAGTGGGGCACAAACCGGAGTGTCTTTACACTAGTTTCTCAAATTCCATAATTTACGTAAACAAACACACAGATAGAATGTTATGAACCTGTTGGTACAATTTTTTAGCTTTACGCTGGAACATATGAACTTTGTGTTAAGACACTTCGTTACCATAAAGACACTTCCGTTCCCCACTTTCCACCGCATTATGGAAACGCACAGACAAAGTAGCAGACTAAGATTTCGTAAACGTTAAAGATTCTATTATATTGATAAATATATATACATGATAATAGTTAACATTGAATCCTGTTGTGGCGCAGCGGCACAAGCGTGTGACTGTAACCGATGGGTTCTGGGTTCGATCCCCAGTCGACGAAATTAAATATTTAATATTTTCAATTTAAGTATTTAATGTTTCATTTTTGCGTCTGGTAATAAGGCAAAGCGCAGCGTTGAGTTCCGCCACTCAACACGCAATGCCTCAAATTCGGTGAATGGTGGGGAACGGAAGTGAAACGGAGTGACTTAACACTAGGTTCCCTCTGCCTACCCTGCCTCGTGCGGGGTACAGCGTGAAGCTTAAAAAAAATATATATAATAGTTTATTTTCATATCCTTATACAGACAGCAATAAAAAGTGTATTTTTTATAAGTATTATTTGCAGTAACATTATTTGCTTACTAAGTAAGCAAATAATGTTGGCTAAAGCGGGCGAAGCCGCGAGCAAGGTGCGAGTTTACAATATTTTTTTTACATATTTTATATATTTTAATTTACTTTAAATTAAAAAAAATATATTTGCATTGTATCTTAATGGTCTAGGCGCATTCATAGATAATTCTAGAAGACAATCATATCGACTGATATACAACATGTAAAAACAAAGTATTTAATATATACAGCTTCATACTGTATCCAGCGAGTAGTTATTTGCCGTGTGATTCCGGCTTAGAATTGGATCACCCTGGTACTGATGGTGTCGTAAGAGGCGACTAAAGTACGAGTGGGAGAGTCACGTTGTCAGCAATGACAACACGCATGGGCAGACTCGACCGGATTGTTACCACCCCCGGCATTTAAAACCGGCGTGAAGTAGTGGCTTCAGCCACTGCGTTTCGCATTGGGTAATGCCGGGCCCCGGTGCCCATCCACCTTACAGACCGGCAACGCTCCTGTAGCTCCTCTGGTGCTACACGGAGTCGTTGGCGGCGGTGATCACTTACCATCAGATGACCCCTATGCTCGTTTTCCGTGTCTTTTCCATAAAAAAAAAATATATAAAAAAAAGCCAGATGGAACATTAACATTTAGTGTTAAGTCACTCTGTTCCCATTGATTCACTATTATTACCTTTCTTCGAATCTACATCGAATCCCCAACTTGCCGCATAAGCAATCGCACACTTGCCCCTTGAGCCATAACAGGCCAGAAAATATATTTATAACAATTAAATCGTACAAGGTAAATACTTTTCCAAAGTGTGGTCTTCGATAGCCAGATGTATGATACGCCTAACCGCAGCAAGTATTAAATGTCTTACGATCATATTTGTAAAATGCTGCGTATATTTCTATAATAAAACTTGGAAAACGATAGTGCCTTAATGGGAACGGAGGGTCTTATCACTACGTTCCTAAGTCTCCCTATCCTGATATTGAAGCTGAAGTAGATTCTTTTCTAGTATACAGAAATATTAAATATCATTAAATTTGGAAAACGATAGTGCCTTAATGGTAACGGAGGGTCTTATCACTATGTTCCTAAGTTCTATCTGCCTATCCTGATATGTGAGGGATACAGCGTGAAGCTGAGGTAGATTCTTTTTTAGTATACGGAAGTATCAAATATTATTAAATTGAACTTGTAAGGTCTTGTCCGATAGGAAAACGGATCTTCATTTATTTTTTGCTGTCCGTATCTCGACAGACAGACAGACCTTGACAATATTCCACAGCAACAAGTTTCCTTACACTCTCTCTCTCTCTCTTCTCGCCTTACACTGCATGGAATTAAATAATAATGTTAATTTTAATTTATATAAATACTAATCACATATCTTCTCACGGATTATGTTTAATCTAGTTTAGTCTTTTTTTATTGAGAACTTGGACAAAAATAAGGCTGGTCATGGGTGTACCAATAGAGGAGTGGGATGGGACGTGCCCATTCCAGAACAGTCTGTTGCCCATTCCAGAATTTTGTTTAACAAATTAGGGCGGAAAATTAAAGAAAATAAATAACATTATACTAAAATAACACTTTAAAGAGGGTTTTCCTAGTAAATGTATCGATGCATCCATGTCCATCCTCAATCAACAACTATCAAGGCAAATTGCGGCGTTGAGTTCTGCCAGTCAACACGCCACGCCCCTAGAAATAGGCGGAAAGTGTAATAGTAAGACAAAGCTTGGTGTTAAGTTACACCACTCAACACGCAATGTCTCTAAGATTAAAACAGAGTGTCTTAACACTAGATTGCAACTGCCTACCCAGCTATATGCGGGTTACAGTATAAAGCTTTAAGCTTTAAGAATGCACAAGAAAGCAAATTAAAAGATTGAAATATTTTATGAATGATAATAAGAGTCACAATTTTTAGCAATTTTACTTTACAAATGAGTACAAAGTAAATTTGTTACTCCATTTTCCGTTTACTGATATAAGTGAGTTGGTGCAGTACAAGTTATATTATGAACTGTACTTACTTACTTCACGCTATATCCCTAGTGGGGTAGGCAGAGAGAAAGGAGCGATAAACACTACGGTCTCGGCATACCTCTTTCGCCTCGTCCACTGTCATCAACCTCTTCATACCTGCCCTCCGGAGGGTCCTCATGCTTCCTCCAGTATTGTAGATACTGTGTTTTCGAAGGTCAACCGAGGTCTCCCCCTTCCTCCCTTACCACTCACTTTTCCTTCATAGATTTTACTTTGTCACATCCGGCGGGGGAAACTTGGGAGCTGAGTGTTAAGACACTTCGTTCTATTCCACATCTTCCGCCGAATTTGAGGCATTGTGTGTTGAGTGCGCGGAACTCAACGCCGCGTTTTGCCTTGTTACCAGAGCGAAGAAATGATAATATTTAATATTTCATTTCCTCAAATAGGTATCGGACCCACAACCTGCCACAGGCCTCAATAAAGAATAATATAATCTATACAATATTAGGATTACGAATATTTAAAAGTATCTTCACTTTTATAAACGAAACAGATTAGATTAACCTACCGGTCGCTAACATTTAATAGAGAATAAAAAATATATATATTACTTGTTAAACCAGTTTTATGAAACATCCGATGGACACTTGGCAGATTATGTGTTCTCTTATGTTTCTTGTATGATTAAATAGTATGTTGGAAACTTTTAATATTTAATTTATATGGCGCCATTAATTTATATATATATATATATTATTGTTGGTTAAAATACGATTTACGGTGTTCCCCGCAGTAGAGTAGGCACAGGAAGAACAACCAAGTGTCAAGACTGGACGCTCCTTTCGCCACTTTCGTCCAAATTTACAAGATACTGTGTGTTGAATGGCGGTACCCTGCATCGCTCTTTGTCTGTATCACTGATGAGATGAAAAATTTAGTTGTACTTCCTTACAATAAGAGCCTCAGCCCCTTTATTATTAGGAAATGCTTAAGAAATGTTTTGGTATATAAATTTCTTGTACAAGTAAAATATATTCCTTTCATATAGATAAATTTACATATACAGAAAAAATAATCTACAGGATCGTATAGAAATTTCTACACCTGATGATATAAGGGTAAGTATTTGGTATTTGGCCTTATATCACCTGATGATATAAGGCCAAATACCAAAAATCAATAAACATAAACATCACAGTTCATAATGAGAAGAATGTTTAGCAGAGACGGAAGATACGACATGGATGTGGAAAGGCGTATTGCTGACGGTAAGAGAGTCAACGGTGCCTCAGCTGCTTTGTTGAGACGGTGAAACACCAGCATAGCTGCGCGTTTGGGCGTACACAATGTATTACTGGTACCGACGCTGTTATACGGCAGCGAAACGTGGGTATTACAGAAGAAGAATGTAAGAAAGATGAATACTGTGGAGATGCGATCTCTTTGTAGGATATGCGGAGTCAGTTTAGCTGATCGCATACCCAATGAGGAGATACACAGAATGCTAGGTTCCCGGGTTCCCTCTACCTATCCTGCCTCGTGCGGGATACAGCGTGAAGCTAAAAAAAAAAAACGAAATTATAAGACCGTCTACTACGAGATCCAGACCCTGGGCGTACAATTTCGTTCGTAGTAGGGCGTTGCTTCAGAAGTGAGATAGAAAAACGACTCTGGCTGCAGGGCAAGATTAAAGTATTTAATTATAGGATTAGCGTGATCGAGGAAACATTACATGGTTTCTGGAAGATTTTTTTTTTAAAAGGAGCGTATAATTTATCGATAATCTACCAATTTTAAGCAAGTTAGTTAGCTAACAAAAGTCGGAGCTCTTTTAAAGAAGCCACTAGACAACATTTGTATATCAATAGATATGTCCGACAAAATTCTTAAAAGGAAAGGTTATTTGACTAAGGTTTAAATAACATTATCCTTTCAGAATTTTAGCGGAACGAAAAATAAATCCCCATATTACTAGTTTAATACCAACAAACAAATTACGAGCAAGTCAATTATTCATTCAAAATCAATTATTTTTCTATGAATATTCAATATATGATATCAAAATGGTTTATAATAATGATAATAGAAAACCTTCTATACAAGATTTTTCCATAATAATAATTAATTCAGCGTCCTTTTCTTACGATTACTTCGGGACTAACAGATCAAAATTTTCCTTGTAGTCAAGGTGGAGAACGGTACGTAATAGGTTCCCAAGTTCCCCCTGTTTACCCCGCCATGTGAGTGATACAGCTGAGTGAGTGAGTGAGTCAAATTTTTCGATAGGCGCTTGTCTTTATAATTATGTACAATGTTGAAATTCTTTAAAAATTTTTTAACTATACTGCATAAAGCAGAATTATTATTATTTTTTTTTATTAAAATCATTCACGCTATATCACGCTGTATCCCGCAAATGGCAGAGTAGGCAAAGGAAACTTGAGAACCTTGTGTAAGACACTCAGTCCAGTTTCCCACTTTCCGTCGAATTTGAGGCATTGCGTGTTGAGTGGCGGAACTTAACGCCGCGTTTCACCTTGTTACCAGAGCTAAGAAAAGAAAACATTAAATATTAAATTTGAAACTATTAAATATTACATTTCCTCGAGTTGATATCGACCCCACAACCTATCATTTACAGTCACACGCTTGTGCCGCTGCGCCACGACAGTCCTTAATAAAATTCCATTCGTTCTTTTTCTTATCAGATAACAAGTTAAATTTATTTTGAAATTTAGAACAACTTGAAATACTATTCTGTTATCTCCTACCCTCTGCACTTTGCCGTAATTAAGTCATAAATTTTATTTTATATTGCATTTACACAACACGTATCCTTTATGTTAACGGACCGATAAGAACATGTTACCAGAGCGCAGAAATGACAATATTAATATTTATATTGAAATTATTTCATATTTCATTTCCTCGAGAGGGGATCGAACCCACAACCTGTCGGTTACAGTCACACGCTTGTGCCGCTGCGCCACGACAGGCCTCAAATAGTACAATTTATAAAGTATCTTTTTATAATATATATCATTTGTTATAATAATAAGATACCTTATAATTTGTACTGTTTTTTATCAGTTTCATACTGTATAGGCAAAGCGCGGCGTTGAGTTCCGCCACTCAACACGGAATGCCTCAAATTCAGCGGAAAGTGGGGGATGGAAGTGGAACGGAGTGTCTTAACACTAGCTTTCCGTATTCCATCTGCCTACCCTGCCATGTGCGGGATACAGCGTGAAACTGAGATGATCGATAATTATTAATAGTAAAAACTACTAAATTAATTATTAATATATGAAATATGGTTAAATATATTATTAATGTATTAAAAATTCAATTAATATTGTTTTTTCATATAAGTTATTTGATTTTATAACTTTATCCGTATGTTATGCCATGCCATGTGCGAATTACAGCAGAGAGAACTTGAGAACGTAGTGTTAAGACACTCCGTTCTCATTAAGACACTTGTGTTCCTCATTTACCACCTGCTTCTAACAGCATTACGTGATGAGAGGCAGAACCCAACGTCGCGTTTTCCTTGTTACCAGAGCGAAAAAGTTAAAATTTCTTAAAAGCAATTTTATAATCTGTACATGTCATCTCTAAATGTATGGACCACTAGTGATGTAACGACTTGGCTAATGTATAAATAATCATCACGTGATTGTAACGATTGTTCTTAATGCTACAACACTATTGAAGCCATCTGACAATAAAATGATGTACATTTATAACCAATTACGTCATATAGCGAAGTCACGTCTCCACTAAAGTCCTTTTTAAATGGTCTCCTTCTCCCCAAAATATATTATTTGTTGAATGAAAATATTAAATATTTAAATAATTTTTATTCTATTGTAATCAATACTTATTATTTTATTTTTCTTATCAATCTTTAATTAGGTATATTAAAATTTAGTTTGGTTATTTTTCTACTTTAAAGGTATTATTTGTGACAGAATAAAATATATTCATATTGAGGGCTGTCGTGGCGCAGCGGCACAAGCGTGTGACTGTAACCAACAGGTTGTGGGTTCGATCCTCAGTCGGAGGAAATGAAATATTTAATATTTTCAATTTAAATATTTAATGTTTCATTTCTTCGCTCTGGTAACAAGGCAAAGCGCGGCGTTGAGTTCCGCCATTCAACACACAGTGCGTCGAACACGACAGAAAGTGGGAAGCGGAAGTTAAACGGAGTGTCTTATTAACACTAGGTTCCCAAGTTCCCTCTGCCTACCCTGCCATGTGCAATTGTATTTAATCTTCCTAACTTAGCCCAAGTTGTAATAAAAACTATTGTTGTGTAGCGATTATCAGACCTTATTAGAAAATAGTTCCTGATTTAATTTGAGATAGGGTGTGCCAGTTAATCCGTAGTTACCGTAGTATTAACATGACCCGGATTACTAAACTTAATTTGGTAATAAATCCCTACTGCACACTAATGTCCTTATTTAATTTCAAATTCTACACATTTATAGGTATGTTTAAGTCGTTTTTTTTAAGGAAATGTTATAAAACAACAGAATTTGTGAACTGTTATTTTTTTTAATATTGAACAACTTGTAAACGCAACAGGTAGTGAGTGGGTCATCCGCTCGAGGTTGTGAAAAAGTTAATATTTTCAAATTAAATATTTAATATTTTCATTTCTTCGCTCTGGTGGCAAGTCAGGGCGCGGCGTTGAGCACCGCCGCTCGTGTAATGCCTCAGATTCGGAGTGTCTTAACACTAGGTTTTCAAGTTGGGTACAGCGTAAAGGTGATAAAAATCTTCATTTGATTTATTACTTTGTATATAACATATATATGATTAAAAAATATTTTTATATAGGCCCTCTCGCAGCTTCGCCGTGTGATTCCGGCTTAGAATAGGATCACCCTGGTACTGATGGTGTCGTAAGAGGCTACTAAAGTACGTGTGGGAGAGTCACGTTGTCAGCAATGACAACACGCATGGGCAGACTCGAGCGGATTGTTACCACCCCCGGCATTTAACCGGCGTTAAGTGGCTTTGGCCACGGGGAATGTTTTTATTAAAAAAAAAATATTTTTTGTATTATTTTCAGATGGTGAGCAATTTGCAGGACTTGGCGGTGCAGTTGTTCGATGTGGGCGCGGTGCGACTCGGCGATATCGAGGCGAAGGTGGGACGTCGGACGCCGATATACTTTGACTTGAGAGTCGTCGTGTCGCATCCCAAAATAATGGTACTTACTTAACTTTACTTAACTTTAAGCTTTAGGGTAGGCAGAGGGAACTTCGGAACCTGGTGTTAAGTCACTCCCTTTTGTTTCGCATTTTCCGCCGAATTTGAGGCATTACGTGCTGAGCGGTGGAGTTCAACGCCGCGCTTTGCATTTTTACCAAAGTGAAATTATGATATTAAACATTGGGTGGGGATCGAACTCCGGCTTAGAATAGGATCACCCTGGTACTGAAAGGCGACTAAAGTACGTGTGGGAGAGTCACGTTGTCAGCCATGACAACACACATGGGCAAATTCGACCGGATTTTTACATTTAAAACCTGCGTTAAGTGGTGGCTTCGACCACTGCGTTTCGCATTGGGTAATGTTGGGCCCCAGTGCCCATCCATCTTAAAGCAACGCACCTGAAGCTCCTCTGTGGGCAACGGTGATCACTTACCATCGGGTGATTCAGAGGCTCGTTGGCCGTGTCTTATCCATAAAAAATAAATATATATTACCTTTGAGAGAGACCTGTTGTAGCGAAGCTGTGCAAGCGTGGGGCTGAAAACGTGACAGATTGTCAATTTAATCCCCACTAAAATAAATTAAGTATTTGATATTTTCAATTCTTCCCTGTGGTAACGAGGCAAGCACGTCGTTGAGATTCATCGCTCAGCACGCAATGTCTCCATCCATAATTTGACAGAAAAT
>DWMZ01001249.1:0-17118 GCA_018249855.1 Eueides tales michaeli
TATATATATATATATATATATATATATATATATATATATATATATATATATATATATATATATATATATATATATATATATATATATATATATATATATATATATATATATATATATATCCATAAGTGATGAACGCAACAGAGTGTAGGTTCCCAAGTTCCCTCTGCCTGCCATGCCATGTGCGGACATATCGTGAAACTGAAAAAACAATAAAATAAAATAAACTTGCAAAGATTATAGAGATTATAATAGGGTTATGTTTCTACCTTAATACTTTTTTTATCTATATGCATATTGGCAGGGCATAGGGATCTTAGTGTTAAGACACTCCGTTCCCTACGCGTCACTTAATTTTCAAAACACTTTGTATTGAGTGATGGTTTTCTGTTCACTCTTTTATCACTGAAGTGAGGAAATGGCAATAAATCATTCCCCCATGTTGGAATCGAACATACGACGGTCATATTTACAGTCAATTCGGTGCCGCTGCGTTATGATGGTTTCATCATATATTGATAATTATGCTTAAACAAAAACTAAAACGTAAAAAATCTTTTGATTGTTTTATTTTTACGCTTTATCCCGCACGAGACAGGGTAGGCACAGGGAACCTGGGAACCTAGTGTTAAGACACTCCGTTCCGCTTCCGTTCACCACTTTCCGCCGAATTTGAGGCATTGCGCGTTGAGTGGCGGAACTCAACGCCGCACTTATTATTACCAGAGCGAAGAAATGAAAAATTTCATTTCCTCGAGTGGGGATCGAACCCAGAACCTGTCGGTTACAGTCACGGGCTTGTGCCGCTGCGCCACGACAGGTCTCAATAAAATTATCTTTGTAAAATTATTATAGCTCGGAAAACCCGGTACGTTTAAGTCAACGCGATGAAATGATGGAAGCGACTGGCAAAAAAAAACACAACAAAGTTACATTTGGGGTCCATTTCATCCAAAATTAGAGCAGACGACCGTAAATTTAAGTTTGTAAATTTTTACGAGCTGTAGTTCCCGTTGAGATACTTGTCGTGAAATTTGTACGGATTCTTACGGTGGGTGATCTAGAAGCTATCATCGACAGTATTGAAGAACAATGTGCTTCTCTGTCCACACAATCAACAGGCAAAGCATTTATGTATTGTTTTGCTTAATTTTAAGTGTAATTTGAAGCATAATCAAAACTTGACACAATTTTTAAACCCGATTGAACATTGATATGATATTTGGCGAAAAGTGAGTAATCTGAAAAATGGCAATTGATAGACAAAAAATCGGCGGAAAGTGGAGTACGTAACGGAGTGTCTTAACACTAAGTTCTCAAGTTCTCTCTGCCTATCCAGCCGTGTGTGGGATACAGCGTGGAGCCGAAAAGAAATAGACAATAATTTATCTTTTCCATAAAAAAAAACTCTATTTGATGTGATTTTGACGTCAATTTGAATCGCTCGGGAAGCTTAGCCTAAGTACACCATGGTTTTGGTTACCATTTCAATTGTCCCCCACATTTTTAATTATTTATTGAAAAAAAAAATACAAGCGTCAGTTAAAATTTTACGTTTTTGTATAAATATAAATATTTGTATAATATAGTTCTTTTTTATTTCCGGAAACTAAAGAATATTAATAAGATAAAAAGTGTGTATAAATGAATAATTAAAGTGTATATTTTGAGAATTACTCATAATATTGTAATTTAATTAAACTATTCGTTAGAATAAATTTTAATATAGAGACAGATAAAGCTTCAAAAGTGTAATAATAGATGGCGCTCTAAATAATTTACAGTTAAATGAAAGGGAAAACTTAAAAGTTATTAAAAACGGTCAAGTGTGAGTCAGACTCAACCTGAAGATGGTGAAAGGTCAACTTATAAAAGTAGAAATACTTATATTTGTGGGTGTAGACACTCTAATATAAGTTAATTGCTATGCAATATTTATAAATTGTCACTTTTCTGATATTTTCCTTTATTTTTTATTATTTATTTAAATTTTAAGTTTTCAGTTTGTGCCAAATCTCATAACTGTAGTACCACTATATTACGCGGTACACAAAATGCAGCAAAACGGTGCATAAGTTTCCGTCTCCTATAAAGATGTGGGAAAACGCAAGAATTAAAAAAAAAATAAGTCCATTTATGCCCATATTCATTTTATATTTAAATATCAAAATATGTTTTTTTAATTCTAAAACATATATTTTTTGTATACCACCACAAAAAAATCCAATAAAGCTCTTAAAGCTACAAAATTTTATATTAAACTGACATCTTTCATCAGCTCATCACTAATCCAAAAGCCAAACGCTGAACGCCATCTACACACAATGCAAAAGTACAAGATCGACATCACAGATGCCGTCACACGCAAAGCGCAATAGCGACGAATTGATTATACAAGAAGTTGCTTTTTGGCCCATTATTTCGCCGCGCGAGCCGCGGGCCGTAGGTCGTCAGTGCGCGGGGCCGGCGTCACCCCGTCTCCTTATCGAATACCAAGTGTTATTAAGTGATTATTATGAGCGACAGGGACCGATCGTCGCCCTCCCTCACGGACACCCCGCTGAAGACGTACATAGGCCGGCACGACGACGAATACCCCCTTATAAACGGAAACGGTAAGTTTACCAAAGTTCCGCTAACATTTAAATTTTGCCGCAGTCACTCTATAGGCCACCTCTATAGCTCTATGAGTGTAGCTGCTGTGTACGAATGTGGGGACAGATGGGGGGTGTTCTATGGAAGTTTTAGATTTCATAAAGATCGATGTTACGCCAAGATTTGGGTGATCAGTGTTAATATGCGGAACGAGTCGGCGCCGTGGTGCGACTTCCAGCAATCTTGGATCGATAGTCGACCTTAGATCCCCAAATTTTTTGTTCGGAACTCTGGACAGCTTTCAGCTGATGTAGCTGAAATTACGATACAATAGACGGAGCGGCCGCTGGACGATCGTAAATAATCCACCGAATAGTTTAGAGTTTCGACTCGACACCGATTTAGATATATTTAGCTTGCCTTCCGCTACTTGAATATTTCAATGTGCTACTGACATTCTGAAGAACAACGTAAACATTAATACTATATATTCTTTATATATAAATAAATGTCTTAAATATATAACTTTTCTGTGATTAATTTTCTATGGAGTTCTCTATATCGTTGCATTGAACTACTAAAATAAACCAAGAACACATTTTTCATAGATATGTTTGATCTTATCAGATAGCGGTGACAGGGTTTCAAGCTATAGACTACTTTAGGCGTTCTTTGCGTCGACAGTTGCGTTAATTTCTTGAATTATAAAATAGATTAATTAGTTCAGAGTGAAAATGAAAATTTCAATTTTAAAATATTATTTACATAAACAAAGCCAGACGGAAATACTTAATTCTTATCATATTGAACAAGTTTTACTTATAAATTTATAATATTAATATAAAAAAAAATGGTAATTTTATGTATTGATCGATGAATGTTTTAAATAACTTTTTAAATCAACGTACTACCCAAAAATAACGTGAAGATAAAGAAGTGATTTTTATGAAAAAAAAAATAAAAAGAAAAGTTTAAATATATTAAACGGAACAAATTCTTTGACACGTCAAAGAAAAAATGCCCCCAAGTAACAGCCTTGTGGGACACCTGATGTAAATCGCTGTGCCAAAAACTTGAAATATTCTCATGCGGAATAGTAATTATTATGAGGTAACTAACTCAAGTTATGATTTAAAAGGAAAAAACAATTTATAGTTAGTACGTGACTTTTCCTTAATGAGTTTCTTTGTTGAAGTGGTTTACCTTTTGTGGTTAATAAGGTTACAGGTTCGAATCTTGATTTGGACAAATATATATATATATATATATATATATATATATATATATATATATATATATATATATATATATATATATATATATATATATATATATATATATATATATATATTTTCTCTTGAAGGATAGATAGTGTTTTTCAATGAAATCGGATTTTCTCAAAGAGATTTTCTTTTATGAAACCTAAAATATTCTATAGAAAAAGATCAAATACAATTTGTTATTGTAAACAGCATTATATATGAATATATTTATATTATTTCACTAACAGATCGTGTCTAGAGAAAAGATTAATTGGGAACACCCACTCGGCCACAACGCTACTTGTAAAACTGTTTCTCGATCGAACTAGATTTTACGAGGATCATCTGAGAACGTTTCAAACGTTGTAGTTCTTTGATGAAATTTGACCAGTTTTTGGCTTCTTTCGCATACATCATTGATTAATTCATTGATTAATATAGCGTAACTTACCGCCGCACTGTGTCGATCGAGGAAAAGAAAATTCTTGAAACTCTTGAAATTTAATTGGAAAAAATCGAATTCATTCAGAACTATCACATTTATGATTATTTAATTTGATCTACATTTCAAAGGTACAAGTATAATCTGATAAGAGTCATTATTTACAAAGTAAGTGGTACAGTGCGTGACTGTAAAGGAGACGGTTACAGATTCGAAATTTGGGGGAAATTTTATATTGAACGACTTATTTTCGTTACTTCACTCTACTGGCTTAAACTCGGCGTTGAGATCCGGGACTTGTAATGTCTTGAATATTATGCGGAAGGGTATCGGAGTGTCTTAATAGAGACTCCTTTGTCTATCTTGCTATAAATAGGATATAGCGTGACGCTGCTAGTCAATAATACATAAGATACTAAGCAGGTGGTCCTGAGTTCAATTTTAACCTGTGACAATTATTTATAGGTGTGTCTGTCTGTCTGTACTTAGGAACTACTGTTTTTATGTAGGTTTATTTTGTAGAGAGGCAGATGGAACCTGGAAATCAAATATTAACACTCCATACATTGGTATGGAATTGGTACGACACTTTCGTTCCTCACTTTCCGCCAAATTCTTATGACATTGTGTATTGAGTAGCGGAACTCAACGCCGCAAGAACAACACGTTTGGGAACAACGGATCTACCGTTTGATGCAATGATTGAAGCTAGTTTTCAATAGACAAAATGTACATTTAATCCAAAGTGTCTTATCACGACTTTATCTACGCTTACCCATATATATATATATATATATATATATATATATATATATATATATATATATATATATATATATATATATATATATATATATATATATATATATATATATATATATATATATATATATATATATATATTTCTTATCACTTGTCACATTCCTGTTATCAATTTAGGAGGCAAGTGATTTTGCACAAATATGTTCCTTATCAATCGTTACTGATAGTGCGTTGAATATGCGGTCTCGTAATCCGCCTTAACTTTAATGTTAAATTATATTTTTATCGTGATAGTGTCAGGTTTAAATCTGTTTTAGTGTATATAAAAATATATAGTCCAAAGATTAAGTTTTATTTGCGGTCAGTTGAATGGGCGGTGCTTAACGCTACTCGAGGCGGGGAAATTATTTATTGTTACTTACTCACTCAGTTTCACGCTATATCCCGCAAATGGCAGGTTAGGGAACATGGGAACCTAGTGTTAGAACACTCTATTCTACTTCCCACTTTACGACGAATTTGCTTACTATATTACTGTAAAGTCTCATTTAAATTGGTTAGAATAGAAGAAACATCCATCCTCATAAACTTCACATTTATTCATTTTTTCGTCTTAACGCTGTATCCCACGTGGCAGAGTAGGGTAGGGTAGGGATCTTGGGAACCTGGCAAGATGCTTTACCTCCCCTTTATCTCCACTTTCCGTCGTGTTTGCGTCAATATTACACTTCCTCGACTGGTCACCGAACCCACAACCTGTCGGTTACAGTCACACGCTTGTGCCGCTGCGCCACGACAGTACAGTACTATTTTCAACTGAATAAGTATAATCATTTGGAAAAGCCGGTGCTATTTTGCAATATGTCCAAATCGATAGATTTCAGACAATAACCTTTTGTGTCCTTGAGTGAAGGCAGCTTGGGTATTACTTATTCCACTGCTGTATCTCGAGCTGGTATCATTCGATTTAACTGAACGTTTGTTAGGAATAAGTGTTTCATGTCAGAGGTCTTTGACCCTTTTGAGTACAGATCTTGAGAAAATTAACTCCTTCATACTTTTTAACTGACTGACTGACTGTGATAGAGTCTAGCCGTGACCACGGACTACTGTAGTGTTCGAAACGTCGGGTTTCCAAAAATGTTACTCTAATCAATATACGCGATTAATCCGTTTAAAAGTGTTTCATTTAAAATATGTAACAATCGCGAAAATCAAAAATACAATTATCCTTCACACTTTTTTAACTAACGTTGCAAAAGGGGGTGCTGTATATGTTTGGGCTGACCATCTGTGGTGCGGTAACTCCAGAACTATTGAATCGTTTTTTTATTCGAGAGCTCTGTCTGTGGTTGCGTTGTGTCTTATGTATGTTTTATGGAAAATGGATCAGCAGTTACAACTGTTGGATAAATTTATGTATGCCTTTTATAAGTATCAGTTGTACGGCGTTTAATTTCGCTATAACATTGATTTTTATGTAATAGAAAAACTTAAATAAGTGAAAAAAACGAACAAAATATTTTCTATACTATTTCGAAAATGAGCGAAAACTGAACCTGAGCCGACTGACAGTTTAGAAAATTCCTCACTTTGAACTGACAAATGTGAAAAATGATACGAAGCGCCTTAATGAGGATACGGTCGTTGAAAAATGGTCAAAAAGTGCAAGCACCAGCCGGTTATATCTAGAGTGTCTAGTTTAACAATTGAGCAACAATCCTATTATACCTCTGAGCGTGACATAATGTAGTGTACCAAATTAGTTTGCTGTCGAATTTTGACGTTACTTCTTTCAGTTTTTTTTTATTGAATTTCCGCATCATTTTGTTATCTGTGTATTTTTAGACTTTTTTGATTTATATATATATACACACACACACACACACACACACACACACACATATATATATATATATATATATATATATATATATATATATATATATATATATATATATATATATATATATATATATATATATAATTTGTATTTATATCGTTACGACTTGTTTGTGAATACACACACACACACACACACACACACACGTAGTATATATGTGTGTGTGTGTGTCACGGACACATACATACTAAGTCTCCAGGTTGCCTCCTCATGCCCAGCTATGCTATAAGAACATAAAAAATAAATAAAAGGTGTGGTTCTATTGATAATATGACGATTATATAGCGGCCATTGCATATTTCATTCGTGAATATTTATATTTTACATACAAATATGTGAATACCGATAACCATGTAGCATAGTGTGTTTATTTTTCCTTTTTTTTTGCCAGCTTCACGCTGAATCCCGAAAAACTAACTGCTAAGACACTTTGCGTTTCATGTCACAACTTAACGCCGCTCTTTATTTACCGCAGATAAACGAAAATAATAAATATTTTATTTATTAGTGTTAAATATTAATGTTTTTATATTTTTATATCATAGGCAATTCCAAGTAGTTCCTGAGACTAGTGCATTTCAAACAAACTCTATATAAACCATCGCTTTGAAACATTTCTCTTCTCTTCTCACTCAGCTTCACACCTTATCACACATGGCAGAGTAGGCAACTTCAGACACTCCGTTTTGTTCCTCACTTACCGTCGCAATTTCCAGCATTGCATTCTCTAAATAGGCCATAAGTGTAATAAAGAACTGAATCCGATAATATTGCGTCTCAAATCATCACATAGACTGCGGTATTACCAATTATTTAGCCTATATAACATATTGTTATGCAATTTATTTTTCCTCAATTGCATATATATATATATATATATATATATATATATATATATATATATATATATATATATATATATATATATATATATATATATATATATATACATACATACATTACATTACATTCATACAAATTATTATTGCGACGATCAACTCAGATGTGACCTCATGGTCTTGAAAGTAAGATCTAACGATTATGTAAATGATTTTTGGATTATTTTAAGAAAAATATGGAATATGCGACGGGTGTGGGGTCGATACCCAGTTGGGCTGATAGAGAAGACGCGGCGTTGTGTTCCGCACGCAATGTTTGGGAGATAGAAGGGGCTTTTCGTTTTAATTATTCTATACATCATAATGAAATGATAGAAAAGTTATAATATATACAAGTAGTTTAAAACAAAATCCTACAGAAAATAGTGTTTATTAATTCCTTAACAACATTTAAAATAATGTATAAAATATTTTTTACCTTCACACTGTATCTCACACGCAGAAGGCAGAGGGAACTTGGGAACCTGGTGTTAGAACACTCTGTTACCATTAAGACACCACTGTTTCCCACTTTCCACGGAATTCTTGAGAGATATCTCATTATTTTAACCAAATGGAATTCGAACTGCCGACCACTTCTCAACTGTTCATATAAATTACATCTCGTCCTAATGTTAGTAGTGCATTTTAATTGATTTCAAGAGATTTTTTTCCTTAATTTATATCTCCAGCAGTTTCTGTTGCTTATGATGTCACTATTTCAAGGTTAAGTTACGTATAATATGTTTTTTTTTTATATAAATAAAGTATATACTTTTAAAATTATGATATGAAAAACATACTGTTTTTATTTGTTGTGAAGGTTAATTATTGATCAAAATGGTATGGGAATATATATATATATATATATATATATATATATATATATATATATATATATATATATATATATATATATATATATATATATATATATATATATATATATACATATATATATATATATATATATATATATATATATATATATATGTATATATATACACAAAACTAAAAATTAAATGAAATCCTTATCACTGTCTTGTTCTTTATGAATATATGTATATGTAAATATGATATTATGTGTATATAACGAGGTACGAACGTCTGACCTGACCTCGTCTGAAATTTGCATTCCCAACATATGATAATTGCTTCCTTCACTACGCTCAGATTACAAATCATATATAGAAATATCTTGTTTAAATTTCCGAATTGGCGTAACTAAACGCTGCTCTTTGTCTTTAATATTAAATATTTCCTCGAGTGAGAATCGAACTGACGTTCATCGCGTTTACAGTCGCTTGTGCCGATGTCGCCTTAGAGCTTATTACGCATATAGTTCAGTTTTGTTCTTTAATAGTCGAGTACAGAATTACTTTGCCATTGTTGCGTTGTGTAGAGAAGAGTTTAAATACTGCCTATACATATAATAATAAACATATACTTATATACAAAATTTAAAAGTTTGTGACGGCTGAGACTGAGGTATTTTAAATCAGTAAAAAAGTAAAAATATAATCATCAATTTAAAATATTATATTCGAATAATAATCGCTATAAAAATTTCATTCATTTAGCTGAAATTTTAATTTTCAATGTAAAAATTATGTTAAAAGTGATAATATTATAAAATTAGTATATAAAATAGTATAATTCAAGCGGACGAAGCCGCGAGCGGGTCGCTAGTATATATTTCACAAATATGTTGTTAGCTCATCGCATAAACATTACCAAAAACAATATTATTAAAATTTTCCTGTCAAAATCCACTCAATAGTGACATTAGGTATTCACGATGCAATGGTGTCAAATGGCGTACTTGTTAGTCCACTTAACGTTATTGTAATATACGTGCAAGGCACTGACAATATATATATATATATATATATATATATATATATATATATATATATATATATATATATATATATATATATATATATATATATATATATATATATATATAAACATTATAGGATTGGTTCAGACACTTCAGGCACTTGGCTCTCACTCTACACTGATAGGTTGAGAAAATCATTAGAGAAAAAATGTATCTTGGTATTTTGGCTCCAGTCTATGAAGGTGTTGAAACAATTAACTTTATCCCGCATGTGGATAAGCAGATAGGGAACCTGGGAACTTTGTGTCAAAACAAGGTTCCCTTAACTTAAGACTTCCTCGCTTTTCGCCAAATTATAAACAAATTGCGTGTTAAATGGCGTGAATAAATCTGCCACGAGAAACTTCAACGGTACTTAATCATTGTATTTTTTTTAGCTACACACTGTATCCCTAAAATATCAGAGAAGGCATAGGGAACTTGGGAACCTTCCGTTCCCAATGACAAAAAAATCCATCCACAGTACATACATATTGATTTTACGGCTCATATGTGAGTATATTCTCACAATAAGTAATTCTGAACTAAAAAGAACCAGTTTTGAGTAACGAAAACTAGCTTAGAGCCAAGGATTTGTTGTTAAAGTACTTGGCTTACTTTATGTATAGAATTAAAGGGCGAAGGTGTTTTTAATAAAAGAATTTCTTTCAAAATAATATATACTGTAATTAGTTAATGCCCATATAAGTTTGACTTGTCTGTTGGTCTGTCGCATCGTAGCTCTTGAACGAATGGACCTATTTAAGTGAGGTTTTCTTCAATCTTTAATACAAGCATTTTGCCAACATGAAGTAACATTTGAATTCTTTAAAATTTTAAATTTCGTTATAATTTATAAGTGGAAATAATATTTTGTATTGTATTTTGTACGCCAGATGACACATTTTAAGTAGCCAAATTAACTAAAAAAGCTGGTATAATCTACGGCTTTTCTCCAATGGAAACTGAAAAGTTCCCGAGATTGGCGCGTACAAACAAACACTTCTTTATTCTCATCATGAATATAGAACCATTATCTGATTAGCGTAATTTCAATTTCATTCAGCGAAAGAGGCGATAGTAAATTAAGTCACAACAAGTTGCATTGACCCCAATATTGAGAATGTTTTGTGCAATTTTCTCTTAAATAGTTAAGAACTTTGTCTCGTATTTGTTCGCGGGATTAAGCGTGAAGCGTGAAGGTATGTAGAGAAAAACCAATATGAAGACAATTCTAATTAGTGTAGTTTAACGCCGCGCTTGTGTTACACGATAACTAAAATAGAAATAATTTAGAAACAATTTATCCTTTTTCAGGATTTGAACCTACAACCAATCCAATCAAATTTTTAAGACATTCAATGTCGAGTGATGGATTTAAACGCCACACTTTATCTTGTTATCTAAATGAGCGAAATTATCGAAATATTTATATCTTGCGTGCGTCGTCACGTTTATAGCTTCATTTTTAGTTCTCTCTTTCGATATATTTGTTGATCCTATTAACATATAAAGCACTTAGTATGCACATATCGTTCTTAAGAAAGCGACGATAGTTATCGGTACTGTGCTTATCTTGTCTGTTTGTTTGTGGCATTGTAGCTCCTAAATGATATAATCCAAAATCAAAATAAAATCAAATAATCACTAACTTCTTTATTCATTTATTCTTACTCAGCTTCACGCTGTATCCGATATATGGCAAGGTAGGCAGAGGGAACTTGGGAACCTAGTGTTAAGACACTCCGTTCCGTTCACCACTTTCCGCCGAATTTGCGTGTTGAGCACGCTGAAAACATTGAATATTTAAATTGAGCATATGAATTATTTAATTTCCTCAACTGGGGATGGAGCCCACAACATGTAGTCACACTTGTGCCACTGCGTCTCTACAGGCCTCTAACTTCATTATAAGAACTGTCTCTCTAAACGTCGATTTGTTTCCCACCATTTAGTCACACTCTCTGAGCATTTTGCGTGTTACGTGGCGAAACTCAATGCCGCGGTTTGCCTTTTTACAAGTACAGGAAAATTAACGTTTTAAATAAATAGTTGCTGAGTGAGAATCGAATCTATAACTTTCGCGTTTGCAGTCACACGTCTTTACCACTGCGCCACGACGGTTTCAATGGTGTACTTAAATATCACAAGTTCATAAAACTTCTAACTACATTACGGTACATCCGATAGTACTTACTTTCAGCGAAAAGTTGTGATTAATTTGTTATGTTACCTTGAAGTCAATATCTATCAAATTTATGAGTTAGTTGGGTGGATATATTATATTGAAATTTGTATATATATATAATATATTTTTTTATAGTTTTTTAAATAAGAAGAGATATATATATATATATATATATATATATATATATATGTATATATGTATATATATATATATATATATATATATATATATATATACACCTTCATTTGCTACATAATTAGGTGTGCAAAAATTAGTAATCCGCCATCTTGTTGTCGCGGCCATTTTGATTATGCTATTTCACTGTCATCAGCATTGAATTCGAAATCCAAATTTCATTTCAACCGGAAACTGGCAAATTAGTCACATCAAGCGATAGTTGCGGATTCGATGTCTTTTAGATATATACTTACTAACCAAATAGCGACTTCGCCCGCTCGAATTACACTATTTAATTTCCTAACCTCAATAACTTTCATGTATACATAAAATTATAACTTTTAATACAATATATTTACATTGTAAACTATAATTTTGGATAATTGAATAAAACATTAGCAACTATTTGTCGAACTAAATGTTTTTAAATTGACACAACCTATTTGTCTATCAATTGTTTTAAATAAAAGAAACACTAAATGTTAAAGGAAAGTTGCCAAAATATAATATTGAAAATTGCACTTAAATCTGGTGAGCCATCTCTAACAGCACGTACGACACATACAAACTGACAAAAAAAATTTAAAATCACCATTTTGGGCCTTATCATATTAATAAACGTCCCCCCCCCCCCTATTTTTAATATATCTTCTATGTACAGACATAGATCAGTACAGATTTATTATTAATATAGATTTTGAATTCAAGCCTTTTAACAATGTACAGTAAAACGATAGAAATAATTACATATAATTAGTTAAAACTTAGTAATTAGAATGTATCTTTCTTATGTAAATTTCTATTCAATGTAGTCTGAGTCGTTAAAGTTACACAGTTGCAGTAATAATAATATATGTATATTAGAATTACTCACAATTTTACGAACCGTTCTCTGTAAATTTCGCATATTAGCATTATACTTATAATACACACAGAGAGAGAGAGAGAGAGAGAGAGAGAGAGAATGTGCCAATACGCTTAACTTTTTTTAGCTTCACGCTGTATGCTGACTATAGCAGGGTGTAGGGGAACCCTGGGAACCTAGTGCTCTGTTCTCCGTTTTCCCACGAGCCATTGAACCAGCAGAGTTAAGTGGCGGAACTCAACCCTGCAGTTTGCATTTGAAACAAAAATATATTTCATTTCCTCGTGTGGATCAAACCCACAACCTATTTTTGTATTTAAATACAAAATGTATTAGAGTTCGATGTATGAAAAATGGAAAAATTTTAACTATTTTCAAAGACGCAAAGCGCGACATTGAGTTTCGCCACTCAACTCATAACGTCACACATGGAAAAGTAGTGACTTAATGGAGAACGGAGTGCCTTCACACTAGGTTCCCAGGGTACCTCTGCCTACTTTGCAATGTGTGGGATACTAAAAAGCTAAAAGGAATCTTTTTTATTATTTAAATGACCAAAGATAATTTATTAGGTAATATATGTATATAATATACTCAAAATTGAAAATATTTTTATATATTTTTTTATCTATGCCATTTCTTTTTTTATATGTTTTTTTATTTATTTTATTTTTCGATTGACAATCATATTTTTTATATATTTCTATTTTATTTATGCCTTTTCTTTTTTCTTTATTTATCTAATTTTTCGAATGAGTATCGAATCCACTACCATCGCTGGTAGTAAAATTTCAACAAACAAACTGCGCCAAAAGAATTTATGGTAACTAAAATAAAAGGCGTGAAATTTGATATTACACTCGAGATTTCAGTTTTTCGTTATAATGAAGGCAGCTGTTTTCTGTTTTTAATTACTACCCTATACGTCGATGGACTACTGACGATACTTGAGGTGATTGCGGGTTCAATTCTCCGTGAGTGGAATGCCTTAGTTAGTTATTTAAACATAACACGGCGTTGAATCCCGCCGGCTGTAATGACATTTTTTCTACATATTTTGTTTTTGATATTCTTATTTGTATTAATTTATTATTGAGGAGTTTTTTTTTTATAGTAATACGGCGTTAAGCACAATCCTTTTAAATTTGAAAAGCAATAGATATATTTCATGTATTGAAATACGACTATTGGCCGATATATCGAACCCGCTCTCACCTCAATAGTTCGGATGTCGGATAAAATAACTTTATAACAAATTACGTCGAAATTGCCAACCGACATTTTGATAGATTGGTGCGGCAAAGTTGACTATCGATTTTGTAGTTCAGCTGCCGTGTCTTGGTTAAGTGGGATTTTGGGAGGAGTGTGTTGTGGCTTCACTCTTTCCTGAAAATTAAGCGGCGTTTAGTTCCGTGAATATGCAATGTCTCGGAAATTCAGTGTCTTAGAATTATGAAGCTATAAATAAGAAAAGATTAGCTTCACGCTGTATCCCGCACTTGGTACAGCAGGCAAAGGGAACTTGGTAACATAGTGTTAAGACACTCTGTTCTGTTGAATTTGAGACATTATGTGTTGAGTTACGGAATTTAACGCTGCACATTGCTTCTTAAACAATGACTATAACATATTAATTTCATCGAGCGGGGATCGAATTCAGAACTTGTAGCGTTCACAGTCGCACCTACGCCCCTATGCCACGACAGGCCTCAAAGGTACCATTCATATACCGCACTGCGCCACTATAGTGTAGGATTATATATAAGATAACGTTTTATAGATATTTTTGTACGCTTGTCACGCTTAAAACAAATGTATTGATATTAATTTGTGTAGTTTCCTAAATACCGCAATTTTGTTTGCGTGAAATAAATGTTGCTATTTAATCCCGTTGATTACTTAATTAACTAACTAACTGCTTCTGCGTAGGCATAGGGAACCCGGGAACCTGGCGTTAAGACACTCCGTTCCACTTCCGTTTCCCACTTTCCGCCGAATTTTGAGGCATTGCGTGTTGAGTGGCGGAACTGAACCGCGCTTTGCCTTATTACCAGAGCGAAGAAATGAAACTTTAAGTATTTAAATTGAAAATATTAAATATTTCATTTCCTCGAGTGGGGATCGAACCCAGAACCTGTCGGATACAGTCACACGCTTGTGCCGCTGCGCTACGACAGGCCTCATCACTAATTAATTGATTAACGAAATAATTAAAAAAGTTAATTAATTAATTAAATTGTTAAAATTCGGAAATTAAATAACAAATTTCCAATTTTGAAATATTTATTTCATTAATTTAAACGGCGATCCGTTGATATTTCGAGGAATCCCCTCTTTACCTTCCCCCCGGGCTTCCCCTTTAAAGAGTCCTAATTTTTCATGCTGGCTACTCTCTGAAATTATTGTAGAAAATTATTATAAATATTTTTAAAGTTCTGTTCCTATTACTACTAAAATTGCTTGTCGCTGTCTGTCTGTATGTATGTCTATATACCACCAGGCTGTATCTCATGAATAGTAAATAATTTTAATAGATAAGTAATAAAAGAAAATTGTACGGAACCGTTCGTGTGCATATCCGCCTCGCACTTTGCCGATTTTGCATAAAAAATTGTGAGATATGATGAAATTGATTAAACTTGTTTTTAGCAGGTTCAAATTTGAATTAGGGTTGTTTTTATATAAAGTATGAAGCAGTTTTCGCAATCACTGCTCAACTATGTATATATACATATATAGGTGAGATGGTGTGAGAATAAATTATAATTTTAGCAGTATACAATTTTATTGATATTCATACCGCGTTATATCGTGGATGGAGAGGATTTACGTATAGAATATTCGATCTGAATTTTAGTATGGCAACACTGGTACATTTTTGTTATTTATATTTTTGCTGATTTTTATTTGGTTTATGAAAGTTAGGCTGAACTTGGGACTGGACGTGACTGACATATGAGGCAGCGATGATACAGCATGTTCCTCAACACGCAATGGAAGCGGAATGGTCTTATGCATAGGTTCCCAGAATAAATCGTAAGGTTATAAAAATATATAAACAATGTGCTAGTTAAAGGATTCATGTCTTGCGACACATTTCTTAAGATATTGATATCAGAAATATCTTATACTGTCTTATGAAACAGCTTCACGCTGTATCCCGCACATGGCAGGGTAGGCAGAGGGAACGCGGGAACCTAGTGTTAAGACACTCCGTGCCACTTCCGTTCCCCACTTTCCGCCGAATTTGAGGCATTGCATGTTGAGTGGCGGAACTGAACGCCGCGTTTTGTCTTGTATTTTTTTTTGTTTTTTGTATACTTTCTTATTGTTATCGACCGCTGCTTCGCCCGCACATATGCACACTTTTGCTTTAGATATTATAATATGTATATATTATCTACATTTTTGTATGTGAGGTCAATACTTTGTAGTCTTTTTAAACCAACAAAGAAAAAAAAGGGGAGGAAGGAAAAAAGCTTGATGTCGTCTGTGGTATCAAAACTTCTGATCGAATAAACCGATTTGAGTGATGTTTTCTTAGTTCGTTCCAGTGAATTAGCTATGTACCTTGCATATATATATATATATATATATATATATATATATATATATATATATATATATATATATATATATATATATGTATATATATTTGTAGCTACTAGCGAGCACTGACCTAGATGTATTTCATTTCCGACATGAAACCTAAACCTTTGGGAATTCGTACTCTATGATATTAAGTTAGAATTAAATTCCCGACGTAAAAGGAGTGTCTGTGGCAGCCGCAGCTTCTGTATATTTTTGCATGCCAGTAGTTTTTTTTTAATTTTAAATCTTATTTGTTATCTTAGATAGTCGATATTGAGAATAATCACGTTTTATTAGAGATTTTAAAATGCTAATTCAATTTCCACAAAACATAGCTCGGAAGCAAAGTGATTAACATGGCTGATATAAAAAAAGACATAATAATTCAGAAGCTACAAACAAACACACATGCAGACATATACAGACAAACAAGCAAAAAAATTGAATTCTTTCCATCACCAGTTTGTACATCAGCAGTGTTAGGCTTTATCATCAGGTTAGGAAGAGAGGAAATATATATATATATATATTTCCTCTCTTCCTAACCTGATGATAAAGCCTAACACTGCTGATGTA
>DWMZ01001250.1:0-17115 GCA_018249855.1 Eueides tales michaeli
ATATTTGTACATATACCTATGTATATCGTAACTATTAACAATTAAATTTGTCACACGAGTATTAACTCGTAAAATTTAATTGTTATAATTACAATAAGTATATTAATATTAACATGGTATAAAAAATAACCTATTGTTATAAAAATACCTATATCGAGTTCTACTCTAGTTTTTACTTGTTGAATAATGATATTTAATGTCGCAGCTTATATAATAAGATGCATATTGCATACTTACGTCTCGAAATAATATCTACAGCCATCATATAGACGTGTACACTGTTCAACCACATGTAACAGGATTAGCATAACGCCCAAGATGGGATATTTATCTACACAATATGTCGAATTTCGTCTTCAATCATTGTTGTAATAAAAAATGGTATAATTTTATTTTATATAAAATTTTATTCTATTTTATTTAACATCACGCTGTATTCTACATATATATTTCTACATATGGCAGGGTAGGCAGAGAGAGCATGGGAGCTGAGTGGTAAAAAAAATCTATTTCGTTCCTTATTTTCCGCTGAATTTGAGTGACGGAACTCAACGCCATACCTTGCAATTATTACGAAGAAATGAAAATATTTCATTTTCTCGAGTGGGGATCAAACTCAAAACCTGTCGTTGCTGGAGCCACTCGTTTGTATTCTTGCGCCACGATAAGCCAATTTAATTTTATTTTTTTTTATTTTTTTTTAGCTTCACGCTGTATCCCGTACAAGTCAGGGTAGGCAGAGGGAAAACATTGAAAATATTAAATATTTCATTTCCTCGACTGGGGATCGCACCCAGAACCTGTCGGTTACAGGCAACGCTTGTACTGCTGCGCCACGACAGGCTCACAATTTTATTTAATATTATACAAATATTTGTTTCAAATCCATGGCAACAATTTTTTCGAATTCGAAACTCCTTAAATAGATTAACCCTTCGAGCCTACCGTTAATTATACTTTAGTACATGGACGAACCGTGTAAACTTCGTTCAAATTTCCTTTGAGGCTGCAAGATGTAATCACCCGTAGATCTAGTTAAGACTTTATGAAAATGAAATCCGTTTATAAAATTGTGATTGTATATTTTAAATGGCGTAGTGATTAGTGCAAAGTTTTTTAATTATTATTTTTGTTAATCATTATGGTATGAAAGTAATGTTTATGAATTCCAATATCATCCAATAATCTACGTATAAAATAAAGTAAGTAGCTTTCAGGCCTCCCAGGTAAATTACTACTACATTTCTTTAGTACAAAGACTGTTAAAGAGAGTGAGTTTTTGTAATGTCAGAGTTTAAAAAAATCTAATATTAAAATTTGAAACGGAATTCAACAATGGTTGGATAAAATCAAAATTATAATCTGAATATGAAAAGCTATATGAATAGCTATTATTCTTATAACTATATAAAAGCAAAATATCACTAACTTTTACTTATATAACAATTTGAAACTATCAAATAGACCTTTTTTCAAACTGTGAGCGGCTTCTAGTTCATCAATTTAGGCGCTGGGTCGTTGCGCTAAGCCTTTTGTTGTTGCTCGTATGTTACGCATGACCCGCATAAGTACACACAAATATGGGGAAGGTAATAAGAATAGGTATTTAAATAAAACGTAATATGGTCCTGAGGTTAAATAATTATACAGATATAGATTGCTACATTTTGTGTCAATTTGTATTATAGAAAAGCCAGTTGAAATAAATTCTATGTGTACCTGTATTCTAAGAATATGTAAATAAATTATAAATATGATCTGACTTAAATAAGGCAGTCTAAGGCACCCCACTCACTCTCAGCCTCACACTGTATCCCGCACATGGTAGGGTATACAGAGGGAACATGAGAGCCTAGTGTTAAGACATTCTGTGCAGTTCCCCATTTTCTGCTGAATTTGATGCATTGCGTGTTGATTGGCGGATCTCATCGCTGCGCTTTGTTTTGTTACCAGAGCGAAGAAACATTGAATATCTAAATTTAAAATATTAAATATTTCACTTTCATCTGTGAGGATCGTACCAGCAACCTGTCTTTAAAGTCACATGCATGCACACTTGCGCCACGGCAGGCTCTCTTGTTTTCTAATGCCATGAGCTCCTACTTATAATATTATTTATCAATATTCGAGCGTAATCAAATCTACAACCAACTTCTTATCAATTGCCCCACAAAATAAACCTGACTTCCCATAAAATCAATAGTAATAAATTATTTACTGATATTAATATAGTATTCATTCAGAACTTAGCTCATCTGTTAGCTTTTGATTAAATATGTCGCCCTATTTGTGTTACTTCATGATTCTAACCATAAGTGCTGAACTGTAAGTTTACAAATTATGCTTATTTCAAATATGGAATAAAATATAAGAAGCCGGGTTTTATTTTGATACACAGGGAATAACTTACTTTATGGCATCAAATTATCAGAAAGACGTGCTTTAAATAAAAAGTAAGTAGGGGTAAATATATGTAAAGAGACTTCGCAAATTTTGTTGATACTATTTAGATGTTTATGCTTTTTGTGCTTTTTTGTGTTTATATAAATGCTGCTTTGGTAAGATTTATTAATTTACTTTGAAATAATTTTTATATTTTTAGTATTTTTTTTGGATTCCTGAAAATAAATCATTTATTGATAGCTCTGAGTATACGTAACTATAATAGTACTCCACAATGTATTTGATATTTTTTTACTGCACAAATAAAGTAACTAGGTATAAAAACTAGGAATGAAATTGTAACCTCAATATTAAAAAGTTCAGATTCTGTTCAGCTGCTCGCCGGCTGATCAAGCACAACTGCCATCTGAGCCGGTGATAGTTTCATGTTTATTTGACAATACAAAGGTAGTTGCAAAAGTAATTATGAATAAAGAATATTTTCATCAAAAAAATTAAAAGGTGGCCTTATTTCAATAAAAATTGTATAAAAAAAAACTCCGGCCAAATTATTCATTCATCTTTGAAAAAGGCTCTATAATTATTGCTAATCCTACTATCATAAAACATAGCTAAGAACCACTACGATAAGCATGGCTTTTGATTAAAAAACCGTACTTAAATCGGTTCATGCAATCAGAAACTACAATGCTACACAGATAGGCTTAATTTATAACATCCCTCTTTTTACGTCGGGAGTTAAAAATAGCAGTATACAGCGATATGTTGATCAGGATGTTTTTAAAATTTTTGGACAAAATTATTTTTGGTATGAATTTTTGATATTGGTTATAGAAAGAAAAAATAAAAAAAAAAATGTTTCTAAATTACAATTCAACGAAAAAAAACCGCAACATTTAGACGGTTTTATATTGTATGATTAATTGGGCCTAATTTATCATGCAACAAAAATACATCTGATTGTTGTTTAATGTCGTGGGACAGAGGTACAAAATATATAATGTTTCCAAAGTTTAAATTAAATATTCAATATTTTCAATTCTTAGCTCTGGTATCAAGCGCGACGTTTAGTTTCGCTACTCTACGCACAATGTCTCAAATACGGCGAAAAGTGGGGAACAGAATATAGTCTTTTAACACTAGGTTCACAAGTTTTGTCTGCCTACCATGCCACATGCGAGATACAGCGTAAAGCTAAAAGGAAAAGAAATTAAATTGTTTATTAATATACGAGCGAACACAAAGATATTAATAATTGGTAGAAAAACCACACCAAATCGTTTTTTTAAGATTTAATTGTACATATGGCACATATGTGGTATTTAGGGTGATAAAATTGTTGGAAATTATCTACTGTAAACCCCCGTTCAGCCGACTAATCTTTTAGCTTGATAATAACTATTGCAAGAAAATCAGTTTATAAATATGGATATGTTTGTTTTTGTTCTTTTTTAAAGAAACAAAGTACTCAGAGCACTCACTGTCTTTTTTACAAGTGTCATAATAAGAATCTTGTACACGATATACGTTTTGTCAAAGTGTTAAGTAAACCTACAGATCTCTTTATAAAATCTTATTTAAGGAAACTAATACCAAATAACCTATTAAAGTAGACCTTGGTTAGTTTAGTGAGGCTAATATTGATCGACATTATTCGAGTCATTATGGTTAATTAATGAATACTCTGAGACCATACAATATATCCCAAACTCATATCATTTAATGAGCCACGTCATTAAAGGTCTACGAAACGACTAAATTACACCTACACTGGAAGTTCGTAATCAAAACGTTGATTTTGTTTGGCCCGTCAAACTCTGTAGATACATACATTACACATATATATTGTTGACCTTTAAATGATAATGAAACACATAAATAAATATATTTTAGTCGATTTTACATAATCCCACATGGATAGATCGTCTGTTCTCCGCTCCAATAAAGAGTTAACCTTACGCGATACTATACTGGAACCGACGGCACAAAATATATATTTGTAGTTTTTTGTCTTGTTATCGTCAATACTCATTATATTTAAAAACAAAATTACTTCGGCACTTATTAGAGTCGTCCACGTTAACGAACCTTACATATTTAAATAAAGCTTATTGTATTAAGCGAATTCTGACATCCTCACCTTGTAAATATTCTTAGGTTCACTCACTCAAAAATAATAAAACTGCCTGTCTGTCTCTCCATCAAAACTAAGATAATTTTTCTTCTTCTTGGGTTAATTAGTGCGCGAATGCGATTAGCTTCTGACTAGTCTTTTTATTAAAAAGTTTTAACTCCTTTAGGCTTTAAATATTTTGTTCACGTTTTATTTTATTTGACATTAAAACATATTGTGTAAATAAAAGTTTTAATTTTATTGAAGCCGAAACATTACGGTACGTGCCGGTCCTTAAGGAAATTATATCGCGATTCTCTTTTGAAATTAAGTGGAAGAAAATAATGTTAATATTTATTGTGTCCGTAGTAAATTCCATTCAAATTTAATATTTTTATATTTCATATTAGAATCTTTTCAGCTTTTTACGCTATATATCTAATAACTCACTCGAGATAAAAGTGGAGCCAGATAGAATGGAGCAAAAACGCTGAGGTTTCTACGGAGTCATACACTGTCAGCAACCTCTTGATACGTATCCTTTGTCCTCTTCATAATTTCACGTGACGTTTCTTTTTACCGTTTTGATCAATCGAGATCTCTCCCTATAATATTAATTAAATATTTATTGTTATTTAACAGTTTAGTAATAACCTCAACACGCATAACTTCTAAAAACTGAAAAGGTTTGTGGTCAATTAATCTAAGTATTTCTTTTCTTGGCTTATAAATATTTTTTTGAAGTCATAAAAACCAAAATTAATTTCATTAAACACAATAATATTATCGCAGCAACTAATAAACCAAACAAGTTTAACAAGCACGTTATAAAGAACAGTTTAATATAAACTTAGAAGCTTCATCTGATAATATTTCAAAGTGAAAAACGCCTAAGCCGTAGAACTTTAATATCAATGATATTAGAGAGGCGTTCGGTCTATCGCCTAGGATTAATCTCTTTAGCTAAACTCGAGTCACTTTACCATCGGACAATTCAGTTGCATATTGATTTTCAATTTTCAATTTACATACAGGTGTGCACGTGTGAGAATTGTTCATTAGTTTACATTTTAATATGTTTGAGATATATTTATTTAGAATGTTAATAAAATAAAGAAAAATGTATAATATAATACATGTAGGCATAACATCGTAATAGTAACGCAAAGAAGCTAATATTGTATTCGTTTTATTATTTTTATTTTCTGGTTAAATACCATATTTTCTGGAATTTTAAATGACAGCGTAACACTTTTTATAATTCTCGTTTAGATATTGCAGCAACAGTAGCTTTTTCTGACCAAATCGGAAAAACAATCTCAGAATGGTTACATTCAATCTGCATTTATTCTCTCTCTTCTCTTAAAAAGATATTACACCTACATACAATTTCCCTAATAAATATTAGAAAATATGTACTTAATTGTTTCTATTAAATATTTTTTCCAACTTGGTTAGTATTATATATACCAATTTATCTCGTTGCTGTCCTAAGTTGTTGACAAAGTCTGTCAGATCTTTGGGATGGCTTCTCTATTATAAATCGATAATTACTACAAGCGCCGTCGTAGAACCATAATTGTTAGTTTTTGAACGATTATTATAATATTTACTACGATAATAATATCTTTGCGCACCTACAGACCTACATATGTATGTATATGTAAATTGTAACGACATTTTTTTTATTTTTATAGAAAAGAAACGGCAAACGAGCGTTCGGGTCACCTGAGTGTAATTGATCACCGCCGCCCACGGCCCTATGTAACATTAGAGGAGCTACAGGAGCCTTGCCTGTCTGTAAGGTGGATAGGCACCGGGGCCCGGCATTACCCAATGCGAAACGCAGTGACCAAGGTCACTACTTAACGCCGGTTTTAAATGCCGGGGGTGGTAACAATCCGGCCGAGTCTGAGCAATCCGGTCGAGTCTGTATATTGGATATGATGCGATAAAAAAAATATTATTAAATATGTATGACAATTATACTCATAAGAAAGTGTGGTGCTATATAATGTACTAAAATACTAATGTTTAGTTTAGCTTTTGAGTCTTATACGTGCAACGTAGAAAATACTCGAGACGCAATTGTAAAGTATGTCGTACACTTATTTAACATATCTGTTATATGCGGTAGTGCAATCGAGTCAACGACTTCTTGAACTCCCAAATCAACATCTAGATACCAAATAAAATGCTAATCTAAAAAAGTATAAGAAATAATTTCAGAAAGAGTACATAATAGCGTCCCGGAAGTTTCTATGATAACACTCAATCGCTGTCTGATTAGAATTCGTGGTGTAGGTAGGCCTTTAGTGCTTTTTACCTTTTATTATATATAACTAATGACAATAAATATATTTTAAAAAATTTACTTAATTTTTTTTACGATCTCAAAAATTACAAAAGTTGTAAATAATATCTGCATATGACTTCTTTTTTAATACTTCTGAATTAAAAATATTAATATTTGTTGAAGAATGTTATATATTACAAAAAATAATACAATTTTATTTTTAACTTTAAAACAAGTAATAAGCTACATTAATGATTTAAAAATAGTTTATTTTTTTACAAAAAGACCTGAAACCTTCAGAAAAATCAGAAGAGTTACAAAAATATATGTGTATTTTTTAATTCAGCAATAGTATAACGCGATTCCAATGTGCGTGTGATTTCACGCTCATACAAATTGAAAGTATTTTTACTGGTTACAAACCAATTCTAAATCTATGACTATCGTGATAAGCAGAAATATGCACAAGAACTGATCGATCATTTCATAATTAAAACATGCTACATATAATATTCATAATTGAAATGCCAAGAAACACACGAATGAACACGATGTAGATAAATCCTATAGAAGTACCGGAAGAAGCCGGACGTTAATACGGGAATATCATTGGGTATACGGTGATTGTTAGAACTGACTGACTGTTTAATCAACAGTCAATGTTTTGTAGCTTCACGCTGTATGCCACATGTAGCAGCGTAGGCAGAGGGAACGTGGGGAACCTAGTGTTAAGACACTCTATTCCATTCGACACTTCCCGCTAAATTTGAGGCATTACATGTTGATTGCGGAATTCTAGCGAAAAGATAAAATATCGATAATAGGCTGGTTGTTATAAAAAGCAGTACAAACCGGCATAGGCCGAGTAAGAGCAAGGCCGGGCAATCTATATAATATATGTTGATCGATCATAATTGAAATGCCAAGAAACACACAAATGAACACGATGAAGTTAAATCCTATAGTACTACCGGAAGAAGCCGGACGTTAATACGGGAATATATATATATATATATATATATATATATATATATATATATATATATATATATATATATATATATATATATATATATATATATATATATATATATATATATATATATATACACACACATATAAGCTTTATTAAAGATTACTATAGGATAATAGGAACGAAGGTATAAATATTTCCCCACTACTACTACTACTACTTCGTCTACTTCAATTAGAAAGGCAATAAACTGTAATAAAACCAAAAAGAAATTATATGTTATGCTCAAAACACATTAAATTTAATAAAAACAAGAGCATTATTTGCGTAAACGAAAAGCTCATAGAGCTTTGTGATAAAATGTATGGTTAAGTTGCAGGGTAGGTAATATAACGAGTTGTGGTAGCTTTTACAAAAGTACAAAGCATTTGCATTAAATATTTCTATGAAATTTTCATAATATTATAGTAATAACATTAATCGTTTTAATGATGATTAGGGTATAACTGAGATAGTTAGAGACGTCATTGATCTGAGTAGTTTATATTAATTGTAAGTATTTGTATTCATGCCAAAGTTTTATCCTTGCGAGTAAAAACTTTTTTGGATTTGTTACGCGGCGAAATAAGTTGACAAACCTTAATTTGCAGGAGTATGTTAGTTGATGTTAGAAATGTTCACAAAAATAGGCTTACTTTTTCAGTAAACGCGTTATTTATTAAGAATCCATATGTCTTAACAATATTAGTTTATCGAAAATCGCGATACCTGCCATAGTCTTATGCAAAAGATCACCTGATTATATCATTGCAAGAGACGATGATTTCTTCAAATTTAATTATTAATTATAATGTAGTTATAATTTAATTCTTAATTACCACCAAAATCAATATCTTCCATTTATTGTAAACATAATAAAACGTGGCAAGGATAATTTAATATTAATTAAATTGAAAACCTTGCGCGGAAAACTCATCAGTGAAATTGAAAACCTTGCTCGGAAATTTGGCCTGTTGATTAATGCAATGTTATTCCAAAAATATACCGACGAACTTTCATTGTTATATCTTATACTCAATTCAGTACTTATAATAAAGGCACTTAAATACGCTGATATTTTGGCCTCGATATTTATTAGTGGTTTATAGCTTTAATTAAATATAGTTTCATAATAATATAACATAGTTTTTATTCGGAAGATTTACACTGCTAATAACTACAGATTTCTCTTGATATATTTATTATATATTTCAGGGTAAAAAATTATCTTATTAACTGATAGTAATAAACTATAAATGGAATTTGATATTTCATTGTAGAGTCATCGTAGGAACACTTATTTCCGCAACGTAGCAAATTAGTCACTTCACCTTCGTAGGATCGTTACAGGACAGAGATGTAGCGCAGATGCATAAGCGTTCCACTCTAAATATGACAGATTGTGGGTTAGTTTTATTAGGGAAACTGAAATATAAAATATTTTATGTTTTTTGCTCTAGTAACAAGACATTGAGCGGCATTAAGTTTTGTCAAGGCAAGGAAGTATTTTAATGAGAACGGAGTGTCTTAATACTAGGGTCCTAGGTTTCTTCTATCTACGCTGCCGCGAGAAGGAACCAGCATGAAGCTGAAAAAAATGAAGTAAGTAGTAAGTAACTAGTTTCCTTTAAATAAGTATTTTATTACATGTTAGCATTTGTTATTGTATTTATTAAACTAAAATTATTATTTTGTAACTTTACCTAAAAAAATACAAAAAAAATACATAAAGAACAAGCGGTGGGTGACCTTATCGCCGCAATTGCGATCTTTACAAGGGTCTTCTTAAGGATCATGTAAAAATAAAACTGAATATATAATCTAAATATAGAATGTTATATAGTTTAACAATGAATATATTTTTTATACACCACTATAATATACATTGCAATTTAACTGTAACAACAATTAGGGTTTTTTTTTTTTTTTTTTAAAGCTTCACGCTGTATCCCGCACAAGGCAGGGTAGGCGGAGGGAACCCGGGAACCTAGTGTTAAGACACTCTGTTCCACTTCCGTTTCCCACTTTCCGCCGAATTTGAGGCATTGCGTGCTGAGTGGCGGAACTCAACGCCGCGGTGTGCCTTATTACCAGAGCAAAGAAATGAAATATTAAATATTTAAATTTAAAATATTAAATATTTCATTTCCTCGAGTGGGGATCGAACCCAGAACCTGTCGGTTACAGCGCCACGACTGGCCTTTTTTTTCATACGTAATAATAGAGTATATAAAACTAAGTTCAAATTTCTATTAAAAGAGGCTGTTAAGTAGAAAAACTGGAAAATTGAATTATTGGAATTGATAAATGGTTAAAACTTTATTATTGGCTGCGTTTTTACAGTTCATTACGAAATTTTGAGCTTATAAAATTGACAACCTATATATGAAGTTTTAGTCCAAGATCCCAGAGCCGTAAGACACAACTTATTTTCAAAAGCATATAACTTTCGGTTCTCAGTAGTCTCTTGAGTACGTTTTGATACCTAAATGTTTGTGTAGTTTGCCTGGTGACACCTGTGCAGAATATTTATACCCGCGCAGGTACCAGGTGGGAATAGTAACTAAAAATCAGAGAGAGACTTAAATTTTTATGACTGATTTTTATATATGTTTTGTAGAATATTATTCTGAAGTCAAATAAAATAAATCAGAAGCTTTCCGTGGGCCAAAATTTTTATCAGACACTTTAAAGAAAAATAAATGAACTAAATTTATGTTTAAATGTCTGATTTTTTTATATGTTATTAAGATAATTTTTAAAATGGTATAATTAATCAGTCAGATAAATTGCAATGACCAAACATCGAAGTGAGAATGACATTGTTTAAAATTTATATATATCAGTTTATTTTAGATAAATGGTACCATTTCATCAGATGCCCAATGTTGAATGAAGAAATCCACGAGAGCCTGTTTATCATGGATATTTTTTAATTCTTTCAAGAAATCAGACGGTCTAACTTGATCGGGGTCAGTAATATTAAAATCCAATTTTGTATATCCTTGGCGGAGAGATTTTTCATAATCTTTAATCGAAGGAGAGAAGTATTGATCAGAACCGAGTTACCATAAATGTCTGACTCTCTCTAAAACGAATGTATAGTGCTCTCGCTCTCATGTATAGTATACGCATGTAAAGTGCTCTGCGTATCGCATGGTTTAGTATTTTTGTGTTTAGGAGATGTTTGGTCATTGCAATTTGTCTGACTGATTAAATATAACATTTTAATAGTTATCTTAATAACATGTAAAAAAATCAGACATTTAAAAATAAATTAAGTTATTTTTTTTTCTTTAAAGCTTTTGATAAACGTTTTGGCCCATGGAAAGCGTCTGATTTTTTATGACTTCAGAACAATATTCTACAAAACATATATAAAAATTAGCCATAAAAATTAAGTTAAGTAACTCTGTTTTTTAGTTACCTTTCTCACCTGGCCTCTGCGCTGGTGTCACCGGGCAATCTCCACAAATATTCGTGTAACAAAAATTACACAAGAAACTACTTAGAACCGAAAGTTATATATTTTAGAAAATAAGTTGGGTCTTAAGGCTCTGGAATCTTATTCTATATCGGATGTAACGAAACCTCAAAGTAACTATATATTCAGATAATTTATACTCGTTATACTATATAACAATAATGAAGTAAGCATATATTTTTTTCTATTTCTATCGTACTACGCGAGCTAACGCGAAAACATATTATTAGGCCTGAAAATCTCACACAAAAAGGTCTCCAGTAATAAATATATTTCTTTCTTTTATACAAATCTTTTGCTTTGAAAGTCAGAGTTACTATTTATTACGTATTATACAAGTTATAAGCTATAGTTCTCTAATCTGTGTCGCTGTATCAGAGAAAGCTTAATGTTTAAGCAATAAACGCTACCCATCTTTATACTTATACAATTGCAAAGAAGAGTCAGTAAGAAACAGAACACTTGCTCTTTTCAAAATAATAATAAAATAATGTCTACTTTAAGTAACTATCGTCTGTCAATCGACGTAATTATTATATCAAACTACCAGTATCGATTTGTTAATTGCCTCGCGTACTGCCCTGGATTCTTGCAAAATGAGCTGACCGTTTTTTCCCTTTGGTTTGGTGGGCTACTGTGTGTTTAGCTTATTCTATAGGATAAATAAACTGTACCTACACCAAATATTTTAAAGTAAATTTTGGTTTTGTAACGACCTCTCTTAACATTTGCTTCCAAATGTATACAACTGATTGATTGTCTACGGCTGCTGTAAAATTAAATATTTAAGATTTTATAGATTGACTATATACCTATGTACGTGGCTAATGTTATAACATCTATTCTATAGAATCAAAAATATAATTTTGTTATTCAGCTTCACGCTGTATCCCGCAGATAGCCGGGTAGGCAAAGAGAACTTGAAAATAAGTTACTTGTTAAGACACTCAGTTTCGTTCTCCACTTTCCATCGAATTTGAGGCATTGTGTGTAGGCAGAACCCTACACCGCGCTTTCCTTATTTACCAGAGCGAAAAAACTGTTGCGTTTACACGCGCACGCGTTGTCACACGCTCGTGCTCCTGCGCCACAGTAGCCCTTAAAAACAAAAAATATAACGTCAATAATAAACACATCGTCCACCAAATAACTTATTTTTGAGTTCCTAATACAAAAATGATATATATTGTATAACGCCGTATTTCATTGTTAATTTTTAATTATCCATATGTAATATTTTTTAAAAAAATAAGTTATATAAAAAATCTTATTTCTTTACAATTTCTGGTATGCAATTAATAATGCAGGCAGCATTTCAAAGCCACGTAGCTGACGGGTTAATAACAGGCACAGCGTAAACAATATTCTGTTGTATATCATTCTAGTCGTAGTTTGCAATACGTGAATGTCGTTGTTTATTGAAATCGAGGCTAATTTTATCGTACAATCAACCTGTCAATGAATTGTATAATAAAATTCATTTGTCAAAATTGAATAATAAAATTCATTTGTCAAAATTGAGTAATAAAATTCAATAAGAAATGTGTTTCAAATCGTATTGTATATATTTTTATGATATCACATACAAAGTAGTGTAACTATTGTGGATACGAAATTGGAAGCCATGTTGCCAGCCACTTGAATGTTATGAGTTCATCTATAATTTCTTATTATTTATTATAAAAAATATAAAACTTAATACATCAGAATAACTTTTACATATGTAAATGTAAATATATATGTTATGAAAATATCAAAGCTATTAATGTCAAAATGCTCATGATTGAATAATTAATTAATAAGCCTACAAAAAATAACATTTTTTTTAAAAAAAACTGTTGAAATATATCTGTGTACATATGTAAAAATATTTTATGTATATATATATATATATATATATATATATATATATATATATATATATATATATATATATATATATATATATATATATATATATATATATATATATATATTACTTGTACGAACCAGTTCTAGTAAGCAGTAACGATATTGCATACTAACTATATATTTTTAATAAAGACAAGATGTTTTATAATATTCTTTTTCGGCTTTATGGAGCGTCTTAACACTAGGTTACCCAGTACGCCTTACTTACCCTACCAGGTGAGAGATACATGGTGAAACTGAAAATAATGAAAAATACATAATATTTAATAACTAGATTTTGATAAATATCGGAAAATTATCTATTTAAAACTTATAAGAGTCCAAGAAATTCTAACTAAAACTAATGATTTGATTGGCGACGTTTAACATAAATAAATTTAGCTGAACGGTACCCATAATTTGCCAAGAAATTTCTAACTAATTATTTAGATTTTTAGAAATTTCATTATTTTAGACCACATTTTCCTAAAAATACTTTACTGCTAATATTTGTTTTAGAATATCGTATTGTTCCGTGCTCTTAGGATTCGAATAACTTCTAGTTGCAATAGAACTTCATACCTGTATAAAATAAAATACACAGCGCAATTACCTTAGATTATAATAGCTATCTTGTATGGTAATTAATACTTTAAGTTTAATTTTTTTCTGTGTTTTATTAATTTGTTTAAATTTACTTTTATAACACATTTTTTTTAAATCCTTATTTCAATTAATTCAGTATTTTTAAATGTTCTACGCTGTTAATTTTAGTAGTAACAGTCATAACGTTCATAGAAACGAAAAGGTAAAATTATGATTGATGTATCGCAGACAGAAAGAATTGGAGTTCTCGTTCGCTCAACAAACAAATTAAATCGATTACCGTGTATCTAAAGGTCTTGAAAAAAAAAATGTCGAATGTAGATGGAATAGTAAGTTATCATAAGTTATTTTTTTTTCTTCAAAAAGTAAGTCATAGGTTAATTCATCCAAGCCCAAATAATCGAATCGAAAACTGTAAAATTATATCAATATTAATTAACTTTACATATATATACTTTTATCTGCGGTATAAAGAGTTTAAGTACCATGCGTGGCAAACTTTGATGTCCATTCCATCGCGACGCTTCGAACAAAGCTTCATTCAATTATTAAAGGTAAATTAAAAAACACAGGATAGTAATAAATATTATATATATTCTAAAGGTTTTTTTTTATATGAATAAACTATTATTTTTTTTCTTTTGGAGAATAGATAAAATAGAAAGCCCCTTAACGATATCGCTAATAGTACAGATTTTAGTTTTGATATAATTACAATAATAAAAACTTCTGCAAGACATATTTGGTTTCCGTCACTCAAAATGCAGCGTCTCAAATTCGAACAGAAAGTAGTTATCGGATTGTTTAGACTCTAGGCCCTACATATAGGTATACACTACGCTATTCACAAGTACATAAGTAGTACATAAGTCAAATACATAAGTAGATACATCATGAAAACGTAAAAACAACATTAATACTTATGGTAAATTGATATGAAAGGAAAAATTCTAAGGACAAATTGGCGCCAATATAAAATGATGTCTCTGCTTTGGTTCTTAAATTCTTACATATGTATGGAGTGATAAAAGCGTTTAGTAATTTACTAGTATAATATGTTATTAAAATTTATATTGTATATAAGATTTATAAGACACTCCCATAGCGCATTACGGTCATGTCAATCATTGAACATGAAGAATCCCATATTCTTCAACAATTCACTCGGAGGCATATTTATAAGTACAAGCAGAAACTTTTATTTTTATTAAACTAATGTATAAATAACTTTGTATTTCTTTCATACGCACTGAAACAGAAAATATTACAAAAATAACAAATATCACAAGTTCAAACAATAAACCAAAAGCTGTATTTATAACACAAAATACCGATGCTGTCACGAGCTTACCGTTGGACATAGTGTCCACCTATTTTATCACAGACAGAAAATATACTGAAAAAGCCCCGATCAAAAGATTTTTTTATACAAAGCCATCCTCCATAAAACTGGAAAAAGGGTCATTTATCAATAGAAATATTATGGATTATTTTTAACGTACTCTCGTTACTTATAATCTATATTTTGAATAAAAGAATTAAAAATACATAAATATTATAAAATTTTTAATCAAACTAAGTATATTTAGATTTATTTCTTTATTTTATAGCTTCACTCTGTACATGATGTATTGCGCACATGGCAGGGTAGGCAGAACCAGCTTGGGAACCTAATGTCAATACAATTCTTAGCCATAAGCTGCTTCCGTTCCCCATATTCAGTTTACTTTTTATAAAAACTTTTAAGAAATATAATAGTATGTAGTCTTTATCGAATCATTACCCAACAATGAATGTCATGTAGCACGAAGTAGACCAAGTAAAGTCCAAACGAGGTCTTGTTGTGACATTAATCTCGACATAATTGGGTTAAATTTCTAGCATACAACCTTGGGTCCAACTTTCCTATATCTGAGATTAATGGTGGCTATTAACGAAGACCTCTTAAAACTAGTAACATCAGTCAAAGACAGGTCAAGATAAAATGGTTAATGCGAATATGAGTTTGTATTTTCAATATAAAGTCACCTCTACAGCTGAGCTATATACGCATGAGACGTGTCATAGAATAATAGGACTACGTAGTTTGGGATAGTGTCTATAGTTGCTTGTATAGTATCATTACGTATACCGTTTGCAGACTTCAAGGCGTCGCGGTGGCGTCTGTTTGGCGTTGTGGGAGATGAAGTCATCTCTCTGGCACAAAGACCGTAATAGAATCACGCCTCAATATTATAATCGCAAGCGCTTGTTAGATTTGTTTATTATTAAACTTGTATACAAATAAGATTAAATAGCAAGTTCATGAAATTCAAACATAACGTATACATTAATAACATAACATACATAACACACGCGCGCGCGCTCTAAGACTTAGGTAATAATTTAAAAACTGGATAACTAGCAGTGTCATCCACTCGCTAATATCGCCATTTTAACTTTTATAATGTGACATCTCACTACTGGACACTGCCTCCCAAAATACAAGCATTGGCTTAGTTTGGGGAACAGTATCAGTACCTATTGTGTAATATATTTAAGATAGCACCATTAGAATGTATTTTTAGTACCAATAAATATTTTTATTTTTTTTACTTTTTTATTTTTTATAACATTGACATATTTTTTAAATGAAAATATGTCTGCGATACACTTACAGTATAAATACTGCAAGAGGTTAGCTAGCTCCAGGCCAGTTGTGACAAGCGCAAAGGGATAAGTTGCTGTAAACGCGTTTGTGGGTTTGATACTCACTCGAGTTTCAAATAAAATATTTCATATTTTCAAATGAAATATTTAATATTTTCATTTCTTTGCTCTGGTAATAAGGCTCCCAATAAGAAGTATTTCAAATATGGCGGAAAATGGGAAACAGACCGCAACGTAATATGCTAACACAGGTTTCATCTGCCTACCCTCCCACGTGCAGTATATAGCGTGTAGCAGAAAAAACCTTATCTTTATTAAAAAAAAATCTTCATTCAAAATCTTGCTAACAAATACGTAAGTAATTTTACGACATAATATTTAAGGAAATGTATACCTATAAAGAGGTTGTCAATCCGCAGTCCATATGTTTTATTATAGAAATATCTGGGTAGTATAATGACCATAAGTAATAACGGCGCCACTGTGGTTCACATGAATTGTTAGGGGATAATTGGTATGGTTTTAGGATCTAAATTTACCGGCGCTATATTTTTATTAAAAATAAAGAAATTATTATTATTTAAAAATAAAACGACCTAGTAAAACTTTTAATATTAAAATAGATGCATAGAATAAGCGGAAAGTGAAAAACGAACGACAAT
>DWMZ01001251.1:0-17109 GCA_018249855.1 Eueides tales michaeli
ATACACAATGCTTAGATGAAATTTATATTAATGAAGGTACCCATTCAATTATATGTTTACGTATTGTAATAATCGAGTTACTTGCCAAAGAATATTATTTTGATTATTTTGTTAGATCTTTCCTAATATTATAAAGCTTTAAAGGTAAAAGAGGAAGGGAGGGGGGAGGGGGGTCTCGGTCGCCTTTCAAAACAATAATATCTTCGATACTAGAAGACGGTCACGTAAAGCATGAGGACCCCGACCCCCGGCGGGCGTGTATGAAGAGGTTGATGACAGTGGACGAGGCGAAAAAGGTATGCCGAGTCCGTAGCGTTTGGTGCTCTATTCTCTCTGGTTACGTCGCTAGGGTTACAGCGTGAAGCTGAATTAAGTTATAATAAAGCTGCTTAGTTTGTTTGGATGCTTTTATCTCAGAAACTAATTAGTGGTTGTTGAAAAGTCCATTATTTTCATTTGATAACAAAGAAATATAGTATTATATATATATATATATATATATATATATATATATATATATATATATATATATATATATATATATATATATATATATATATATATATCTATATATATATATATATATTACAGCGTTTAAATTTTGTGAATATCTATAATATTTTATTCTTTGACAGAGATATTATCTCGTAACAAGTTAGCGTTAGACATTTTATAGTCTGCGTCTCAAACGTAATGGTATAATGATCATTTTGAGAAACGACTATGTAACTTTCAAATCATAATGTTTTCTATTAAGTAATTGGCATTGTCTATATATTGTATTTGTAAAAGACATTCGATGTATTAAAGTAACAGAATAAGCATAGGGAACCTGGGAACCTAGTGTAGAACAATTATTTTTAACATACTTTACTTTTTAGAAACAATATTTTCGTTTCAAGTAAGAAGTAAAATAAAATTGAATATGGCAGACGCACATGGCAGGCAGGGTAGGCAGAGTTAACTTGGGAACCTAGTTTTAAGACACTACGTTGCTCTCAAAATACATGTGTTTCGCACTTTCTGCCGAATTTTACAACGCCGTGCTTTCCTGATAACGAATCAGAACGAAGAAGTTAGAGAGAGAGAAATATAAATATTAAATATTTAATTTCTTCATAAGGGTATCGAGCCCACACCCTATCGCGCTTACAGTCTCACTTTTGAGCGTTTGCACTATGACAAGCCTCAATTATTTTACGAAAGAACCGATTACGCTCTTGGGCGGTCAGCTAGTTAAATGTATAGGAAATTACTGCTATTAATTTTGTATATTTACTTTTTATGTATATATTTGCATAGATTATAATCTGATAATCTTGTGTGGGATATCTTTTATATCTATGGATCTTCTAAATTACGTACTAGATTTATTTATTATTTACTTAGAACGTACTGGACTAACAACAATAGTGTTTCAAGTTAAAGGTTTAAATATGTCTTACATTTACGATGATAGTAATCCAATAGAGCAAATCCACAGGCGATGTTCTAGTTTAAAGGTACTTTATTTAGGACTGCCATGGTGCAGTGGCACAAGCGTGTGACTGTAAACACGACAGGTTATGGGTTCAATCCACGCTCGAGAATGTTTTCATTTCTTCGCTCTGGTACAAGGCAAAGCGCGGCGGTAAATTTTGCCTCTCAACACGCAATGCCTTAAGTTCAGTGAAAAGCTCCCAAGTTCTCTCTGTCTTTGTGCGGGATACAGAGTAAGGCTAAATAATGAGATAAGTAATTCATACCGTGTGATTCCGGCTTAGAATAGGATCAGCCTGGTACTGATGGCGTCGTAAGAGGCGGCTAAAGTACGAGTGGGAGAGTCACGTTGTCATCAATGACAACACGCATCAGTCAATCAGACTCGACCGGATTATTACCACGCTCGGTATTTAAGACTGGCGTTAAGTAGTGGCTTTGGCCACTGCGTTTCGCATTGGGTAATGCCGGGCCCCGGTGCCCAGACACCTTAAAGACCGGCAACGCTCCTGTAGCCCCTCTGGTGCTAAACGGCGCCGTGAGCGGCGGTGATCACTTATCATCAGGTATATAGGGGTCGGGCTCGTTTGCGGTGTCTTTTCCATAAAAAAAAACACATTGTCTAGTATTTAAGTAAGAAACCAGGAATATAATTATAAAAGACATAAAACTTTAGTTTGTCTATATAACGGTTAAATTAAGAGTTCCGTGTCGAAAGGGTCAAACAGGACCCTTAACTAAGGCTTCACTATTCGTCCCTCTGTATCCAGACTGTATCTTACGAACTATGATTGTTAGAAAATTTCCAGCTTGAACAGGTATAACATTATATACTAAAATCAGAATAAATTCGGTGAGAGAAGTCGAACGGAGTGTGACACTAGGTTCCTAAGTTCTCTCTGCCTAAACTGCCATGTGGGGGTACAGCGTAAAGCTGAGAGAGAGAGAGAGAGAGAGAGAGAGAATAAAATTATTATTTAAGGAGACACCGTATCCTCTCAACACGGAATGCCTCCAAGATTCGCGGAAACTAGGGAACGGAAGTATTAACAGGGAGAGGAATATTTTAGTAATTTAATTTTAGCTTCACACTATATCCAGCATCTAGTGGGGAAGGAATAAACTAAGTGCTAAGACACTCCGTTCTCTGATTTATTTATACTTCTCATATATTGTGTAATGGTACCCCGGCCCTAATGAATTGACAGTTTCACTGTATTTGTTTGGGATAATTGAGTGACGTTATGTCTATAGTATCGTGTTTACTTTGAGGGTCCCCGTCGCGTCATGAAGCGATATGTAATGGTGGCTAACAATGTATGGATGAAAATATTATGAAATTCATACGATAAGGGCTCCGTGGTACAAACACTGGATAGTAAAACACGACCGGTCGTGGGTACGTCTTCCGATTGAGGAAATTTAATATGTAATATGACATTTCGTCGTTTTGTCAATGAGTTAGCGCGGCGTTGAGCTCCGTTACTCAACCTGATCAATTCAGCTTCAGTTACTTTGGCGAATAGTGGGGAACGGAAGTCTCATGATAGAACGGAAGTGTCTTGACACTTTCAGGTTCAACATACCTTGCTATGCGCGGGAAACAGCGTGTAGTTGACGATATAAAAAACTTTTTATTACTATTTGAAAGTGTGTATAAAATACCCCCTCATTTCCCCGATTTTGCGTGGCGGAATTAAACGCCGCGCTATGTCTCGTTACTGAAGTAACGAAATGAAAATATGTTATATTATATAAAAATGTAGGAACATATAATAAAAAAATCGCATTTACTTGGTTTACACTCTAAGTCGATATATACTATTCGTAATATATGCATGTATGTATCACGCTTTGGTCACTTTCTTATCATACTATAGTATCAAGTTCATTTGCATATTTAATTGAACAAAACTAAGTTGCGTGGTCGTGATTAATATTGTTGAGGATTTTACTCAGTTGAAATGTAATATTCAACATGCTTTTTTCATCATTTTGTTAATGACGTAAACGCGGCGTTGAGCTCCGTTACTCAACACGCCTTCCGTTCTTTACTCAGTTGAGTTACGCTTGTCTTTTTGTATACATTACAAATTATACTATGTAATTCGTTAGAAAAGTAAAAAGAAGAACACAAAGGGCACAAGCAAGCACGTGACTTTGACGCGACAGGCTTTGGGTTCGATCCCCACTCAAGAAAAATGAAATATTTAATATATTTAATTTATGTATTTAATGTTTTCATTTCTTCTCACTTTTAAAAATGCAAAGAGTTCCTCCACTCAACACGTAATGCCTCAAATTTGGTGAAAAGTGGGGAACGGTACGGAGTGTCTTAACACTAGGTCCCAAATTACCTCTACCCTGCCATGTGCGGGATACAGCGTGATGCTGAGTGATTAATACTTAATTTCTTTCCCCCGTGTGGAAATCGATCCCACAACCATCGCACCTCAATATTATATAATTATTTTAATTTTTATTTGAACCCGCTACTACTTTATACGGGCATCTCACATTTACATAAAATATTTAATTATTATAAAACTACTAAGGCGTTAATTAAGTAGCTACATCTTATTCGTTTTGTTTAATCGATAGTATCTTTATGGCTACTGGATTCTCGCGGTGACTCCAATTAAGTGGATGAACTTGTATGTATGTATTTAAATTTTGTATATATTATAATATTGATACTGTCGTGGTGCAGTACAGCTTCTGACTGTAAATGCGACGGTTGTATATTCAATTCCTCTTTAGGGTATTAGGTATTTTTTTATTTCTTGGCTATAGTAATAATATGTGCTGTTTCAATTTTCGACATACGTTAAAACAATGCCATGAAAATTGGAAAGTTATGGGCAGTAAGTTGGGAAGCTACTACTTATTTTTTTTTAATATTAGGTTCCCTTTGTCAAGATTATATGGGGGATCAGTTGTAAAACAACAGAATACATATTGAATAGGCATCTAATTATTATCAATACCTTGGTTTTTAAGAAAAACTTGCCGTAAAGTTCAACCAATCATCATGTAGTATCCCATAATCAGACAGAAAGAGGAGAATATTGCCTGAGAGAAACAGAAAAATAAATACGAAAATACCATTCTATATATTTTGGTTGAAAAAAATACGCATAAAAATAAAGTAGGCACTCCCGTAAGTACGCGATGATCATGTTTTAAAAGCTTTCACACTCATATTGTGTTCCGTACATCGAGTTTGACTCGGGTCTAAGAGTTTCCCTTAACTTAGCGTCGAGTGGAATAACTTTTCCGCTACATTACGTTAAACGGCACTATTTGACGAGAGCATCTCAACTGTAGTGTAACCGGAAATCCGATTTCATCCGGTCGAGACCACTTGGAACTGGTGAACCGGTATTTTTCTGTAGAGCTTTTTAGTTCTTTTTTTTCAGTTTCACGCTGTATCCCTCACTTATTAGGGTAAGCAGAGGGAACTTGGTAACTAAGTATGAAGACACTCCGCTGCGTTCCCCACTTTTTGTTAACGCGTTGTTGAGTGACAGAACTCAACGCCGCGTTTTGCCTAATAAGGCAATAACAAATAAGTAATAACTCTAGTTATTACTTATTTGTTATTGCATAAATGAAAATATTTAAAATTGGCAGATTAAAACTGTACTGTTATATGTTATGAGGCTTGATAGACTACCCGTGTAGACTACACGGACGGCATCGTAGTGTTCGAAATATCGGGTTTCCAAAATAATCGGGAAAATCAAAGATCTTATTATGATTATTTATTTGTCTGTGCATTTGTGCATAGTTTTCTCTAAATATTGTATCTTGTCAACATCACTCCGTATTACTTTAGTGATTGTTTTATTTCAATCAGCGTATAAATGTAAATATTTTATATGTAAAGTATTTGATCTGAGAATACTGTTACAGTAGTTAGTAAATAATTGTGTAGTCTAAGCAGGCAACACCACCAGAAGTTGAATCTTATATAAGGCACGAATAAAACATCAGCCTAAGTCACTTTTGTACTATAAGACGAAATTGCACGAGCCCTATCAACAGTGAACTTGATTAAATAGCGGTCGAATCGTTAGGACTCTACCAAAATTTGTTTCTATCCACGACCAGCTTATAAACCTTGTAATACACTTAAAGGAATAGGAGATAGAGGTAAGGATTTATTCAAAAAAATACAAAGATTATAAGTTAGAATATTATTTAGGATTACTTTTTTGCTACACACTTTATTTTAAATATGGCAGAGTAAGTAAGGAACACTGTAAAGAAACAGTATTCTTCGATTTCCGTTTAAGTTCCAGGTACTGTGTTTTAGCGGAGATCAACGCCGCACTTTGTTTAACTACAAAGGAGAATTGAAAATTACAAAATTTAAAAACGTTCAAAATCCTGCTTCGTTCACCTGAACGAATGGCTTAGTTGGTCAGAGCGCTTGGACGGATTCCAAGAGGCGCGGGGTCAAATCCTGCTTCGTTCAAATTTTTATACGTTTTTAAATTTAGTATTTTTCTTTCCTAAGTGTGGAATAACACTCTAAAAATAGTAAAAATAAAGAATTAAGAAAATTTCTCGTTACTTCGAATCGAACCGAAACGTACCAGACAAAGAAGAGAGTACCTAGTGTTAAAACAATCCATTTAAAATTTCAATTCACCACCATGCTCCGGTGGATATACCCCACTAAAAAAAAATGTAAAAAATGTTTCTATGAGGTTCCTCACTTATTTCTGCGGTGCGGGTTTAAGCGTGAAGATGTTCCCTTAAAAAAATATAAGCTTTTAATTTAAAAGAATAATCAAACAATTCAACATGAAAATTAAACATTAAAACTAAAGAAAAAAAACGTTATAAAGTTAAAATTTCAAACGTCTACTTAGCATTTGAGACCGACGTTATTCACGGGCGTTAAATTTTTACTGCCCAAGATAATCTTTACTTAACCATTTATCAAACTCCGATTTTATATCTTCAATAAAATAAAATGGAGTTCCATTTTACTTTAATCGTTGTGGTCAAATTAAGATCTGGTTTATTTGTTTTAGCTTTACGCTGTATATCGTTTGTAGCAAGGTAGCCAGAGGGAACCTGGGAACCTAATGTTAAGAGACTCTGTTACGCCTTCCAAGCTGAATTATCGAAGCGTTGTAAATTGTGGCGGAAGACGACGCCACGCTTTGCCTCGTTACCGTGAAAATATTAGGCACTTCATTCCTCTGAGTAAGTCGCACGCTTGTGCTCCTGGACTACGATTTACTTAGCTTTTTTATTTCATTTTTTGAGCGTCACGTTCTATCCCACACGAGTATCGTGTCGTGGCGACCTTAAATGTGACAGGATGTGGGTTCAATCCCCAAACGAGGATTTGAAATATAAAATAATTTCAAATTAAATGATTGACTGAAAGAAATGTTTCTCCGCTGTGGTAACAAGGCAAAACGCGGAAGATTCTTTGCCGCGCCACTGAACACGTAATGCCTCAAATTTGGTGGAAAGTGAGGAACAATGTATGTAGTATCATAAAGCTAGGATGCCAAGTTCGTTAAGTTGAAGAAAAAAAAATGTAACAGTATTGGTAGAGTCGCTCCACACATTTCTCTGAATTTCCGAAATATTGCGTATTTAGTGGGAATATTGATGTTTTCACAAATGAAAACAATTGATTTCGTCGAGTGAGAGTCGACTCTATGATCGTCACGTGTTCAATCACAAGCTAATGCTAATATATGCATAACATTTGTATAAATTGAAATCAAAATATGTAAATAACCAATTTGATCCGGCCTCGTTAATAGTAAATTATGATCCCAATAAATTGTTATTTATTTAAATTTAGCTAAAACTACTTCATAAATAAATAATGATTTAAGGTCTGTCATGGTGCAGAGGCACGAGCGTGCGGCTGTGAACGCTACAGGTTGTAGCTTCGATCCCTACTCGAGGAAATGAAATATTTCAATATTTCGTTTGCGTTTGTTAAAATGCCGCATTGAATACCGTCATCTTCGTTGAGTTCAACCTTCAACCACTCAACAAGCCATCCTTCCAGAATTTGGTGAAAAGTTGGGAATGGTTGTGTCTTAATGGGAACAGAGTGTCAAAACAGTAAGTGACCAGGTTCTTCTCTCCCTTCGCTTACCCTGCGAGTGCGGGATGCTGTACGAAGCTAAAAATAAATAATTTTGATTTCGATAGATATTAATGTATAAAACGAAACTTCTCAATATGTTCCCTCTGTATACCCCCCAGGAAACAGCCTGGAGCCAAAAATAAATGGTTCGTATTATTTTTTAATGTCACCATCGTAACATCATTGATTGAAATCGTACTAAATAATATTGATACAAGATTCGGTGCACTATCAAAATTTCGATTTTTGACGGCGTTTTTTTTTATATTATTCACTTTGAGCATTACTGGGTGGTGCTTATTCTCAAGCTTCGGGACCCACATCCACTAGTTTGTTAGACTTAACACTAGGTTCTCCTTCGATACCCTTCTAGCGAGCTTCCAAAAAACTATTTATATCATAAGAAATTTAAAACCAAACGCTGAAACATAATAATCCATGTAATACAGCTATTCATCCCGCAGAGAAAACATAGTACCAAAACACTCCGTTCTTAATTTTTATTCCACACTAACAATTATTACTATAAAATGAACAAATAACTTATAATATTTCCACAACTAAATATGTTCGAGTATATGTTATTCCCCAAACAGGCATTTCGTTATAACAATGTACGAATATTTATATTGAATACAGATTAAGCGATTGTCACCATAAATAAAGTTGAATGCAGATTTGGAGGTCCCCGTTGATTTATAAATTTCAGCTTTTCAAACTCTGTGTGGATTGTACCTTTAATTTTTTTTTTCTTTTATTATGCTTTTCATTTTTTTTTTGATATTTCAATACACCAAAAAATTTTCGTTACTTCAAATTATGATATTTTTATTTTTTTCTGGGTACCGGTAAAAATAAAATGCTATGGTATCACTTAACGTAAATTAACTTTTAGGTCTTCAATTCGACGGAAAGTCGAGAATGGTATGGAGTGGCTAAACACTAAGCTACTAAGGTTCTCTATATGAAAAATACAGCGTAAAGCTAAAAAAATGTCTAGCTAATTATAAATAAATGAAATATATATTATTTGTGCTATTGTGAAAATAAATTATCGAATACCCAATTCTACTTCACACGTTATAAACGTTGGTTGTTTGTAAAACGCACGTTGCAGAAGAATTGTTGGTTGATTATAGGGTTGTGCCAATTACAATTAATATTACGGAAGTATTCTAATATTTTTTTTAACTTCCCGCGGTATCCCGCTCATAGCGCAAGGAATCTGAGACCTGAGACCTATTAAAAAAATTCCATTTTCCAGTTTTCGAAAAATTTTAGGCACTTCCTGTTGATTGGCGGAACTAAAATTAATGAAATATTTCATTAACCTCGAGTTGGAACAGTCGCGTTTACAATTGCATGTGCCTCTGTGCCATATCAGGCCTTAATATTTGCCAACCCTATAGAATAGGCATCAACAATACCAAAATTACCGGTCGTCGTTTAGAGTATTTATATTCGTATAGTCTGAGTGGAATGTTTGATCGCGTTCGTTATGACACTCGGTTGGCTCAATTTATTACGGTTGGAGCGTAACGGAATGGGCATGGGGGAATTCACCTATGAAAAGCTTTAATTTTCGATTTTTTTTTGCATTTAGTGAAAGGAGCGGAAGTGGGCAACGGAAGTGTGTAATGGAAACGGATAGTCTGAACACTAGGTTCCCATGTTCCCTCTGCCTACTCTGTTATGCGCGGTATACAGCGTGAAGCTGAAAAAAATGATATGTATATAAAAACAAAAAATGTCACAAAGTAGCTTTATAAGAGTAGTAGGGAAAATCAAATTCGATCCCATGAGACCGTACTCGTCTTGTCTTTCGGAGCCGTGGGGTGGAATGGACGGGTCTTAATTATGCACATTATTACATATAACCTAATTAACTCCCCAAGTAATGGTTTGGATTAATCATAATTTATAAATTTAAGATTGAACTTCTCCACTGTGGGAAACTGAACGGAGTGTCTACTTAACACAAGGTTCCCGAGTTCTCTCTGCCTACTTTGCCATGCGCGGGAAACACCGTTAAGATGAAAAAAATGTATTATAATTAATATATTATATACAATATGCCTCAAATTCGGCGGAAAGTGGGGAACGGAAGTGGAACGGAGTGTCTTAACACTAGGTTCCCGGGTTCCCCCTGCCTTCCCTGCTTCGTATGGGATACAGCGTGAAGCTAAAAAAAAATCTAGCAAGGTAGACAGAGAAAAAGTAGTTAGAAAACTTCGTTACCCACACACTGTAGAATATACAAGACGTTGTGTGTTGAATGGCGGCGCTTAACGCCACACTATATTTTGTTATCAATCGAGGAAATGTAAATACTTAAATAATATCAGTAGGAGTCGAACTCACAACACGTTGTGACACGTTGTGTCGCGTTTACGGCCAAATTTTATTTTTATAATAATGTGAATATTTTCTATGGTCAAACTCCACGAATAACTACAATTCGACCCTGCGTCTCCAATTAAAAGTGGGGAACGGAAGGGGAACGGAGGGTCTTAACACTAGGTTCCCGGGTTCCTTCTGCCAACCCTGCCTCGTGCGGGATACAGCGTGAGGACTCCAATTAAACAGCATCTAAACGAAAATCTAAACTCGATACCATCTAAAATGACGTATGCCAAATTTTGGGGCCAAATATTAGAAAATCAAACGACATCCCGCGGGATTTGACCCGATATCTTTCATTGCGGGATTTATTGAGTGGAAGGGACGTAGTGAATTTCCCGCATCATTTGCTAGTGGGCGTCCTGGTAATTGACAAATTGGGGAGAAACAGAACATTATTTTAATTAAATGTGTATATATAAATATATATGTTATATCTTTAATAATAATTAATATATAACTGGTAACTACGTGATACACTACTGAATGTATATCGAAGTTATATTAAAAAATCTTATTCGTTTTTAATGTTATACACTACATATAATATGTATTACTATTCAAGATTTCTTAATTAATATGTAGATATTTTTTAATAAATATAAAGCTCGACGTTGAATTCGGATACTTGACGTGCAATATCTCGAAAATCACAGAGAAGAGAGAGAGGAATGAAGTGTCTTGACACTAGTCTCCCCTTGCTTTCCCTTCCACGTGCGGGCAAAGCTTATAAAATGTAATAGGAAATTTGATTTTTTTGAATCCTGTCGTGGCGCAGCGGCACAAGCGTGTGACTGTTACCGACAGGTTCTGGGTTCGATCCTCAGTCGAGGAAATGAAATATTTAATATTTTCATTTCAAATATTTAATGTTTCATTTCTTCGTTCTGGTAATAAAGCAAAGCGCGGCGTTGAGTTCCGCCACTCAACACGCAATGCCTCAAATTCAGCGGAAAGTGGGGAATGGAAGTGGAACGGAGTGTCTTAACACTAGGTTCCCGGATTCCCTCTGCCTACCCTGCCTCGTGCGGGATACAGCGTGAAGCTATAAAAATAAAAAAAAGAGAAAATTTGACAACTATACTAAAATATATATTTCTGGTCCACAGTGCTAGGTTATATATACCACAGATACTCGTATATGAATACACATTATTTTTGAATACATAAAAACAACTTATTAAAGATTAAATAGGGTCTGAAACAGTTACTTTCAAAAAAATAAGCACATAACTTCTTATTTAGTATAAAATTTTAGAATTAAAAAAAAAAATTAAAACTTCATATCTTTTCATAACAAAAATTCCGATGTGCAAAAAAGAACCCAACATTTTAAAACGAACAGTACGTATTTGCGTAAGAACATTCTAGTCGTAATATCATTTCAGAGCTTAAAATTAAATCCTGCAAACACACATAGTCCCGTATTAACGATGTATCCACAAGGGATGAGGAGGTAACGTAATATTTTCGAATTACCCCCCTTTCGCCCGGTAATCAGAATACTTTGGGGACCCACCCTCGCTCGATAAACGAAATAGCTAAAAAAATATATGAAATTGCAATGGTAATACGGTTTTGACCTCAATAATTGTGATTATACGTATATACAAATTTAAAGGTTATATATGTATGTATTTAGAGATTAATAGATATATGCCACAAGTAAATTGTTGTAAGCGCGGTGATTGTAGGTTCGTTGTCCTCAGATAGACGATACACGGCGCTTATTACCGCCACTACTTGCTTTTCGAAGGCATGCAGGAACTCAAAAATTACCTAAGCCTTATGGCGGATATTACCAGCTAGGACAAGGGGACATTAGCAAAAAGATACTTTGTTCTCATTTTTTTAGAGAACTTTCATTTGCATACGCTATACGCATAAAATTGTGGAATACAATGCCTAGAAACAAATAAATACTCTGTTTTAAATAAACCTATTTGCCCTGAACTTCAATTCCTTGAACCTCGAACACTTGATAATTATATCTTTTATTTTTATTTCGTATCGCTTCATCCTAAATATTTATCCTTAAACGTAATTCTTAATCATAACTCTCAACTTTTAATCTTCAATCCTTATATCTTAATCATTAATTCTTAATCCTTAATCCTTAGTTCTCACATTTCAATAATCATTCTTTACTATTTAATACCTAATCCTTAATATTTCTTCCTTCGTCTTTAACCCTTAGTTATTAATCCTTGCTTCTTGGTCCTTAGTTTTTAATCCTTAGTCCTTAGTAATTCGCCCCTAAATTTTCCTTAGTCCCTAGACCTCAATTCTTCATTTTTTTATCCTTCATCCTTTATCTTTCATGCTTCATCTTTTATCCGGGATCCATAAACAATCAGTATCTTGATAACATCACGATAATTATGGATTTTTATTGATAGACATTTGTATTATTAAAAAACAAAATATTTAACACAAATTATTCAATTTCAAAATATTCTAACGAGCTCAGAGCAATGTGTTATAAATCTTGAAACGCGGCATTTGAGTTTTGGCTTATGTTTGTAGTAATTAAAGGTGTGATATAAATTTTCTTATCTATACATTTACAACGCTGTATTTCATTTTCTGGTGACAGTATCGGATTGAGCAGGTTGAGAATTTTGTACAGGATGCAGATTATTGTTATATAGAGCCTACAAATTCAAAAATTATATAAAACTTTTGAGCTCGTTTGACTATACGTGGTGATCTCAGGAAATAGTGATGTGAATTTGAAAATATTTTAGAAAAATCATTTTGAAGAAGGATTTGTATTATATTAACTGCTATCATAATTTCAAAAGTTATACCTTAATTATATTTCCTTCCAAATGTTTTATTTAATATTTATATCTAAAAATGACAATTGAACCTGTTACCACTACCATGTTCAGTATGATCATATATTTTTGTTATTAATAGTTGAAATTTTGCCTGAATTTTACTTACTCTATATATATGGTATTATGAATGAAACGCGAACTAGATTCTTATCTAGAGTTAAATATATTGAGTATTGCCTATTTCATGTACTTAATATATCAAAATTGTTCGGTAGAAATATTTATGGTTATTGAAAATTTGATAACAATTAACAGACAGTGTAAAGCTGTCACATGCTGCATATAGCACCGTGGTAGAGACAGAGGAAGCTTTTCCACGTTCTAATTTTTGAGACATTGAGACGTGAGTTGTGAAACTTAACGCCGAGCTTTGTCCTGTTAAAGTGATAATCGATCGACCAATAATCGTAAGAAACAGATGGTATAACGCCATTAGGGCTTCAGTAAAGTATAATTTAAATAGTACATTTGTAACAGCATGTGGGGATAAACGCCAGTATATTGAACTTAAATTATAAATTTATTAGTTTTTATTTTTTTCTTTTTTTTTTAGCTTCACGCTGTATCCCACGCGAGGCAGGGTAGGCAAGGGAAACCCGGGAACCTAGTGTTAAGACACTCCGTTCCACTTCCATTCCCCACTTTTCACCGAATTTTGAGGCATTGCGTACTGAGTGGCGGAACTCAACGCCGCGCTTTACCCTATTACCAGAGCGAAGAAATGAAACATTAAATATTTAAATCGAAAATATTCAATATTTCATTTCCTCTACGGGGGATCGAACCCAGAACCTGCCGGTTACAGCCACACGCTTGTGCCGCTGCGCTACGACAGGCCTCAATGTTTTTATTCACTTTTTTAACCTGATTCTTTATACCGCATACAATAAATAGTATCATAGGAAGAAAAAAGCTACCCTTAACTCTCCGTTTACAACTTTCCGTCATTTTTTTTAAAGATTTCTTGTTGATAGCCGGAATTGAATGCGCTTTCTTGATACCAGAGTAAGAAATAAAAAATATTTCCCATCATGTTTCCTAACTGTAGATGTTGTGTATGTACGCCACATGTTATATAAAGAAAATATTGGACAATAGAAAATTATACAATTTCTATTTAAGCTTCAACGAATCATCAATTTACGTATTCCAAAATTCAGAATGATATCTAGAAATACAATATCATTTTCAATCTGTAATACGTAAGATTCGCAGAAATCCATGAAAACTCATTTGCGATATGGCATTTTATTAGAGTAATTTAATAAAATTTTTATTAAAAATTCTTTGATATTTGCGATTTTATACGTTCTAAATGAATTAATAGATTAAAAGTCTGATTTCTAAATATGTTTTTCAAACACATTGGATTTGTCCATTGTCACGGGTAGACTGTGGCCGAGGCTTATCAGGTTTTTTTTCAGCTTTACGTCGGTATATAAAACTTGGGTATCTAGTGCTAAGACACTCCTTTCATTACCCACTTTCCGCCGCATATAAGGCATTGCATGTAGAGTGGTGGTGCTTAACACCGCGCTTGCCTTGTATGAAAGCGATGAAATGTTACAAATTCAATATTTAAATTGAGATTATCAGCGTACGACTATAACCACACAGGTTTAATTCCTACTCTAAAAAATTAAATATTTAATATTTTCATTTCAAAGAGTGACGTTGAATTCCGTCACTCAATACACAATGCCACCAATTCAGTGAAAATTGGAGCACATAAGTACCTCAATGGTATCGGAGTGTCTTAACACTATGTTCTTAATTGCAGTCTGCTTATCCTGCCAAACGAACATTTGAATCCCGTTACGTTTAAATTTTTAAACGTTTTTCAACTAAAATTTCACACTTGTCAAAGAAAAAATTTGTATTTTTCTTTCCTAAGTGTGGAATAAAACACTTTAAAAATAGTAAAAAGAAATATTTTTCTTTCCAAGGTGTAGATTAGTATTTAGAAATAAGTAAAAAAAACACACAATTACATTTTATGTAAACGTTTCATTTAATTTGGCTTTAAGCGGAGCTTTAGCGGACGAAGTCATTTTTTTCCTAAACTAGTAAATAGTCTTGAAAATTGCAACAAAACTACATCCTAACAATACTTTGAAAAAAAAAACGTTTATGTTGACTATTTGCGTTATCGTCGGGGGAGTTTTCAAGTAATTGCCTCATGTCTTATTCATGTACGATACACCGGAAACAGCGTGTGATCTTTTAATTTGTTTATTCATATATTGTAATATGTTATGTAATTTTGAAGCCTTTTATGGCGGAAAAACTCAATACGCAGTATCTTCTTTGGCGGAGAGTAAGGAACGGAGAGGCTTAAAGCTAGGTTGCTTTTGCTATCTTGCAGGATATTGTGTGAATTGCTTTTGTTTCATCGGAAAATGGAGCTAATAACAACCTAATTTACAATAGAAAATAATTACTGCATCAACTTGAGAAAATGTTTGCTCTTACAGTGCTAATTCGATTTTCAAAAACCTAGCCTATAATAAATGAATTAATTTATTTTTTTTTTACTGAAAGTCTTGCTTATCTTTCAGGTTTGAGGCCTGTCGTGGTGCAGCGGCACAAGCGTGTGACTGTAACCGACAGGTTCTGGGTTCGATCCCCAGATGAAATATTTAATATTTTCGATTTAAATATATTTTTTTATTTCTTCGCTCTGGTAATAAGGCAAAGCGCGGCGTTGAGTTCCGCCACTCAACACGCTATGCCTCAAATTCGGCGGAAAGTGGGGAACGGAAGTGGAACGGTGTGTCTTAACAATAGGTTCCCGGGTTCCCTCTGCCTACCCTGCCTCGTGAGGGATACAGCGAGAAGCTAAGAAAAAAATATTTACAACTTTTACGTTGATATTAAAAAAAAGTACAGGCAGCTGTGGTATACAATACGTCTAGACCCAATGCAGTTATCTCACAATAATTTTGAATTGAAGTTAAGATCATTTATCAGTCTGGCTTTAGTATGGATATAGACGCTGAATACTAATATCAAGTGATTTATTTTTACTTCTTGCAAGCCATACATATGGCATATAAAGATATAGGAGGTCTGAATCTGACTGACGTGGCGTAAGGGCATAAGCATGTGACTGTAAACGCTGTGGGTTCTATTCCCACTCGATAACATGTGTAATATTTTCGTATCTTTGCTCTGGTAAAAAGCCAGGGAGTGGCGTAGAGATCCATTACCCACCACGCAACGCCTCAAATTCAGCGGAGATTGGGGAACGGAACGGAGTCTTTCAAACGTAGGTTTCCAAATTCCAGCGGGAAGCTAAAGAAAAACAAACCTAGTATTAATATTAAAATATCGTTCTGCCACATTTTCAAAATAAAATTTGTTCTGCCGCAAGGAAATAATAAATATACATTCCCCTTGGTAAGAATCAAACCTATAGCCAATGCATTTACAGTCAGACATTGTGCCACAACGTCATAAGTTAATAGTGAACATATGATGATTTATTTTTACTTTTATTCAGAAAATCTAAATAAGAAACACTTTAGCTTTAAGAATTCCATTTTTAAAGTTAAGTAAGTTTTACACTTGTAACGTAAATGTAAGGTCTCCACTGTAGAAATAATGTGAGAAAAGATACAGTAAGTCTGCTTAACATAAGTTTCACAGTAACAGAAATAATTTTTATATACGATCTATTAGTTATATATATTATTATGCAGAGGGACACCTAGTGTCATGACACTGCCTTCTCATCAAGATACTTTTGTCCCCCAGTTTTCGCTCACTCACTGTTCGAAGCGTTGAAAAAGCAAAACGCGCTTATGTTCCACTATTCGAAACACAATATTTCGATTGAATCCAATAAATATAAACAAACTTCTATATGTTAATTTTATTTATTAATAATAAGACATGTACAATTGTACATCACGTGTACACTAACCACTTTCCTGGTGTCCTTTGATCTTTATATGTATAAATCAATAAAATATTTCGAGGATTCGGTGTAAATTTGAAGCAAAGTGTATATAGACTAGGTTCCCAAGTTCCCTCCGCCTGTCCTACTATGTGCGAAATACAGCGTAACACTAATGACAATTTTCATAATATGAAAAAATGACAGTAATTAATTTTGTTTGACTGTTATTGCAGTCATCAAAAAGCGATCTTGCTGGAAACATTTGAATATAAACGACGTTTCAGTACGTGTCTGTAATATGAATGTCTAATACAAGTATATTTAGTATTAATTGCGTCAAAGTAGAGATCAAATAT
>DWMZ01001252.1:0-17107 GCA_018249855.1 Eueides tales michaeli
ATATATATATATATATATATATATATATATATATATATATATATATATATATATATATATATATATATATATATATATATATATATATATATATATATATATAAATAGCTTATATATATTAACACTCGGTTTCCACGTTCTTTCTACCTACCCTGCATTGCGGAGCTAAAAAAAATGTATGTTTAAAATGAATATAATATTATAAATATATTTTATTTATGTATATTTTATTTTATAATAAACAGACCCAAACATATCCGTATTACTATTACGTATTCTCTACGAACGAGTGCTGTCATTGTATAAGAAAGTTTTTTAAAGTCGAAATTTGTCTTTACTTTTCATCAATGATTTCTATTAAAGCCAATGTATTCACTAACTGCGATATATATTTCCACGTAGTAACTTATTTTTGTGAACAATAATATGGTAAATGTGAAAAAAAATAGTCCGAGTGAGAACCCGTATATCGACTGGCGCAGTTACTCTAATTTGCAGATTAGTGCACTTGAAAGGAAGTTCCTCTGAAACTGCATAGTTGTGGAGTTTCAGCATTCCAGAAAAGTGCTACTATACTACTTCACGCTATTTCCCGCATAGCAAGAAGATTTAAAATAATTAATTATATTAACGCGACAAAAATTACATTTACCACGTTTTCTTACCACAACTTAGTTACACGTATATTGTGGATTTACACAGATTAATATTGAAATATCTAATTTAATAGCTTTATATTTTGAAATACCCTGGCTAAAACCGCTTTTAAATTATGCTTATATATTATTTTCTTTTAGTGAATTTCAATCTTGAAACTATTCTTCTAAATTATTTTTGGTAATAAAAATGACTATATTTTTTTTCGTTACCAGAGTACAAGAAATAAAAATTTTAATAAATCATTTCCTTCAGTGGGAATCGAACCCACAACCTGTCGAGCTTAACCTTTACATTATTTCATATAGTAAAGAATACAAATTGATTTACGAAATTGTAATAAACCAACAAATAAGGCAGCGGCCATTACGAAATGAAGAATAAAATATATCATCTTCCAACAAAAGCTGGCAATAATATTGGAAATACTTATATAATAAAACGTTCCCGAGAGTACCGTCCTATCTCCAGATACATAGTACGTAGAAGAACTTGAACAAAAAGTTTTACTTTCTTTCATTATTTAGAACCTTCTGTTTGTTATTTTTCTTATTAAAGTGTAAAAGCTTTTAATTTGATTACTTGGCTTAAATCATTCTTATGATAATAGCGTCTGTTTGTCTAGATATATAAGCTCAAGATCAGAAAGTTAATAAATTTTCAGTATTTTGCTGGAATACTTGCATAAGGTCCAAGCGCTCTAACCAACTAAGCCATGCGTTCTCATCTAGCTACGTTCAAATTGGAAGGCTTCCAAGGGTTTCGGCTTAATAAATTTCGTTACGTTAAATTTTATAGGTGTGTTTACTAAATATAAATATCACTAGTAGAGACCTGTCGTGGCGCAGCGGCACAAACTTGTGACTGTAACCGACAGGTTCTGGGATCGATCCCCAGTCAATCAGTCGCTTCAAGTCAATCAATCCCTTCATTTCCAGTCAGGAAATGAAGGGATTCGTCATGAAGGGTACTCTTAGCAATTAAGAGGATATATATCTTCGCTATGGAGGAAGCAGAGGAAAAACTTCGCTCTCATTAAGACTGTACCGTTTTTCACTTTTTGTCATATTCGGGACGTTTTGTGTTTAAAGTGGCAGAACTTTACTGCGTGTGCTGCCTCGTTACTAGAACAAAGAGACAATCAAAATATAAAAAAAATAATTTCCACGAGCAGTTATCGAACCCATAACTTGTCGCATTTAATCACACGCATGTGCCCTAGAGCCTTTATGACTCAGCGACTAAGCTTCACGCTGTATCCCGCACATGGCAGAGTAGCGAAACTCAACGCCGCGCTTTTTCCTAGTTACCATAGCGAAGAAATGAAACATTAAATATTTAAATTGAAAATATTAAGTGTTTCATTTCCTCGAGTGGGGATCGAACCCACAACCTGTCGGTTAAAATCACAAGCTTGTGCCGCTACGCCACGACAGGCCTCAAGGTTCTAAAGCCCTTACATATATATTACTTTCAGATTTCACAAGTGTGTGACTCCACCTGCAACGTTTAAAAAATCTCTTAAAAAATTTTCAAATAAAAGCTATTTAAAAGATTTCTGCGTTCAAATTCTGTAACAATCATTCTAATCCTACAAATTGATCTTCCAAAGTACTTTTATCTGCGACAATATAAAACCAACGCGAGCAGCGATACTTTAACAGTCATTAGTGTAGTTATCAGAATTTACGACTTAAAACTTTTAAAACTTTTTTTGGGTTTTAGAAAAGATATGTATTGATCCTGTTTATACACGAGGATTTTGAATTCGATTCTCACTTGAGAGTAAAAATCATTTGGAAAAATAGTTCCTGAAATGAAATTCACCGATACAAAGTTAACATAATTTAAATGCGGTTTTTGGAGTGCATTTCAAATATAAAGCTATACAGATATTTGGATAATAATAATCTGTGTAAGCTCGTAATGCACGTGTTACTGCTAAGGTGTGGTAGAAAAACGTTATAATTGTCGTTTTTGTATCATTGAAGTGACTTAATTTTTTAAGCTTCACGCTCTTTCCCGCAAGATAAGCAAATAGAACATAGTGTAGGGTTTTTTCTCGTATGGTCAAATTTGAGACACTTTATGTTGAGCTCAGAACTGTTTTTCAGCTTCACGCTGTATCTAGCACATGGCAGGATAGGCAGAAGAAACTTATTTAGGAAGAATACGTAGAACTCCACGAATATGCAGCTTGGTAGAAACTTCTTTCCCCGTACCACATATCTGCAGAATAGAGTACCTGCGCCAGTCGATACGACATGAGTACCTTAAAAGATCGGGTCCATCTGGACCATAAGTTATTTTAGCTACTTTCATAGTATTATGTCCTACAGCATCTTACTTTGGGGTAATGCAGCCGGTATTAATTCAATTTTTGTCTTGCAGAAGCTAGCTATTCGTACAATCTATAAATTAGGCCCTAAAGGAAGGATCTTTAAGGGAAAAATTTAAAGAAATTAATATAATGACCGTTGCATCGCAATACATTTTTGAAAATATTATGTATGTTAAGAAAAATATTAATGAATTTGGCAAAATCGGGGATATACATGATATTAATACTAGAAATAAGTTTAATCTCAGTGCCCCGATAACTAGATTGCATAGAGTCCGTAATTCTTTTATGGGACAGGGTGTACACTTTTACAATAGGATCCCAGAAAAGAATTTTCTATTTTACAATTTAAAAAAATTGTGAAAAGACGTTTGTGTGTTTAAGGTTACTATTACCAAATTAACGATTTCATAAATGATAACACGCCTTGGGAATAAAATGCTCGCTCCAGGCTATTTCAAATGTATTACTGTCAATAATAATAAAAAGATGTTAATTTTTGGTAAAAAAAGAGACATGTCCCGCAGAGTTTCTTTCGCCGGTTCTTCTCAGGTCTGAGGCAGTAACTTTAGTGAACTGGTGGTAAATTGTTTGATGTTCAAAAAATTAAGCTTGTACTTCTTATTTTGAATAAAAATAATTGAATTTGAATTTGAGTAACGTACCTGAGCCCGTGTCTTGTTACACGGTACCGGGAACGGTGGGTGGTGATCTCTTACCGTCAGATGACCCGTGCGCCATTTCGCCCTGTCTTTTCCATTTTTTCCATTAATCTAATACACATCAATACTTCTGGAGCACAATGACTGAATGGAAACGAGTCGTGGGTTCGATATTATATCGGAGAAATTATATAGTTAATATTTTCATTTAATACATTTACTATTTTATTGTTCACAAAAGTTAGTAAATATAAATACTTTGAACGCATTCAATCTATACTTTTAAATCGGCAAGTTTCATAGAAATGTCTGTAGTGTCAGTCCTATAGGAAGCTACCACCGGCTCGGAAGGCGGGTCTGCCGGCAAGAAACCCAACAGTCGCTCTTTTTAAAATATAACTTAAAGTAAATGTATAAAACAATTAGCTTCCTAATTGATCCATAAAGTTCCTTAATGCAAAGTAAATAGTAATTATAACTTTAAAAACATTTTTGATTCAATGGCAATAATAAGTCAAGTTAAGTTATGATCTATGTGGTTTTGTTTACTTCAAAGTATACAGAATACGACAGAAAATAAAGGACCACTAGGGTCGTCGTAAAAACGGAGTATTACCTATGCCTCCTCTATTGTAAGGTAGACAGAGTAAACTCTCCGCTTCACATTCTGTCTTAGTTTCACGCTGTCTCTCAAATGTAACAGGTAACTTTATAATATTAGTATTAATGTAAGATTAGAAATGGGAAACGGTTCTTAAGGGCGTGTTCAATTTCTATTTACTTTGCATTAAGGTCTATTCCCAGGATACCTTGCTAAGAGATATGCTGCATGACGCCGAAAATATAGGAAGTGAGATTTTAATGTTACAACGACGTATAGCTAAAAATCTATAGGAGGAAAACAGTAACGAAACAAAATTCAGACGAAAGTTTATCGACGGGTATTGGTAAACTTTTTAATACAACTAAGTGTTTCTAATAATTCACTTCTATATTTTAAGTCCAAATAAACGGTTATGTTTCGCCTTTCAATATCTATATTGTACATTATTTATGACGAATTGAAGCTGTCGTGCGATCAGGTACAGTATCCTTCTATAAAGTGCGTGTTCATTTCCTACTTAGAGGAACATATTTTTTTCATGTTTAATATATATAAAGTAATTTTACATACTTAAGAGACATGCGTATAAAAAAAAATACATAGCGGGATTACGTCAATTTTTACAAACCGGAAGACTTGGAAACCATTCAATTTGAACGTAGCTACATGAAAACGTTTGGCTTACTTGGTCAGAGCGCTCGGCCCTAATGTACGTGTAATCGACACACAGCAATACTACCGAAAATGTGTGAACTTTCTGATTTCAACCCAATCTATTTAGATAAACAGAAACCATTACTATAAGAATGACGTAAGTCAAACAAGCTAATAAAAAGCTTTTACACTTAAATAAAAAAAAATAACAAGCAGAAGGTTCTAATGAAAGAAAGCAAACATTTTGTTCAATTACTTTGTACTTTGTATCTGGTGATAGAACGGTACGCTCGGGTGCGTTTTATTATATAAGTATTTCCAATATTATTGTCAGCTTTTGTTGGAGCTTTTGTTGGAAGATGATATATTATATTCTTCATTTCGTAATGGCCGGTGCCTGGTAAATCAATTTATATTCTCTATGTGAAACAAAGTAAAGGTAGAACTCTTCAGGTTGCGGGTTCAATTCCCACTGGAGAAAATTAAATATTTAGAATTTTCATATTTCTCGTAACGAGGCAAAGCGTTGCATTGTATTCCAGTACATGCAATGCCTACCTAATTCAGTGGAAAGAAGGGAACCATCGGAAGTATCTTAAAGGCTATAAGGTGCATGGGCACCGAAGCCCGGCATTACCCAGTGCGAAATGCAGAGGCCAAAGCTACTACTTAACGCCGGTTTTAAATGCCGGGGTTGGTAATAATTCGGGGGGACCTGCCCATGCGTGTCGTCATTGTCGACAACGTACTTTAGTCGTATTCTATAAGCAAAATGAGGCCTGACTTAAGAAAATGAAACAACATAAAGGCAGATTACCTACAGACAGTCATATCTGCCAAGTACCATCGCTAATGTTACAGCTATAAAATTGCCACTTTGCTCGGTCCCCAAATCATTTAACATTTTGCATTGGTTAGAATATATTATGTTATGATGATGATGGTGATGGTAGCTTTTAAAAGAATCGTACAAATAGAGACAAATTTATTTATCTTATATACTTTCATAACTATCATAATATACTTAACTGTACATACACATTTATAAGGAAAAAAAGAAATATAAAATATATTACATACTAAATTTAAAAGCGTATCAAAATTTGAACGAAGCTGTATATGAACCCGCACCACTTGGAAACCGACCAAGCGCTCTGACCAATTAAGCCATAAGTTCTCACCAAGCTACGTCGAAATTCTTATATGCTTGTTACAACTTATTTATATTTTATACGTTTTTAAATTTAGTACTTTAAAAATAGTAAAAATATAATACATATTAAATTTAGAGAAATTTTAGAGTGGTATCATTGATAGTGGGCTTAATTTCCGGTTTTGTTGTGACAAAAATATATATAAGCTTTTCCTCATGTAAGATTCTCGTGGTCGAGTCTCTCACGGGACAACATATTTAATGTTTTTATTTTGTATCTTCACCATATTGTTTTCACAAAAATTTGTTAATACGATCTATACTTTTAAATCGTCAAGTTTCATTGAAATGTCTGTAGTATCAGTTCTACAGGAAGCTACCACCGACTCGGAAGGCGGGTCTGCTGAGAAGAACCGGCATAAAACTCAACAGTCGCTCTTTTTAAAATATAACTTAAAGTAAATATATAAAATAATTAGCTTCCTAATTGATCCATAAAGTTCCTTAATGAAAAGTAAATAGAAATTATAACTTTAAAAACCTTTTTGATTCAATGGCAATAATAAGTCAAGTTGAGTTAGGATCTATGTGGTTTTGTTTACTTCAAAGTATACAGAATACGACAGAAAATAAAGGACCAATAGGGTCGTCATAAAAACGGAGTATTACCTATGCCTCCTCTATTGTAAGGTAGACAGAGCAAACCTTCCGCTTCACATTCTGTCTTAGTTTCACGTGTCTCTTGAATGTGACAGGTAATTTTATAATATTAGTATTAATGTAAGATTAGTAATGTGAAACGGAAGTGTTTTAATAGAAACTTAACACTCTGTTCCCAGGATACCTTGCTACGAGAGACGCTGCATGACGCCCAAAAATTAAGAAGTGAGATTTTAATGTTACAACGACGTATAGCATTAAATCTATAGGAGGAAAGCAGTAACGAAACAAAATTCAGACGAAAGTTTATCGACGGGTATTCGTAAACTTTTTAATATAACTAAGTGTTTCTAACAATTCACATATATATTTTAACTTCAAATGAACGGTTATATTTCGGCTTTCAATATCTATATTTTACATTATTTATGACGAATTGAAGCTGTCGTGCGATCAGGTATAGTATCCTCTTATAAACTGCGTGTTCAATTCCTACTTAGAGAAACATATTTTTTTCATGTTTAATATATATAATGTGATATTACATACTTAAGAGACATGCATATAAAAAAAATTACGTAGCGGGATTACGTCAATTTTTACAAACCGGAAGACTTGGAAACAATTCGATTTGAACGTAGCTAGATGAGAACGTATGGCTTACTTGGTCAGAGCGCTCGGACCTAATGTACGTGTAATCGACACACAGCAATACTACCGAAAATGTATGAACTTTCTGATTTCAACCCAATCTATTTAGATAAACAGAAACCATTACTATAAGAATGACGTAAGTCAAACAAGCAAATAAAAAGCTTTTACACTTCAATAAAAAAAATAACAAGCAGAAGGTTCTAATGAAAGAAAGCAAACATTTTTGTTCAATTACTTTGTACTTTGTATCTGGAGATAGAACGGTACGCTCGGGTGCGTTTTATTATATAAGTATTTCCAATATTATTGTCAGCTTTTGTTGGAAGATGATATATTATATTCTTCATTTCATAATGGCCGGTGCCCGGTAAATCAATTTATGTTCTCTATATGAAACAAAGTTAAGGTAGAACTCGTCAGATTGCGGGTTGAATTCCCACTGGAGAAAATTAAATATTTAGAATTTTCATATTTCTCGTAACGAGGCAAAGCGTTGCATTGTATTCCAGTACATGCAATGCCTACCTAATTCAGTGGAAAGAAGGGAACCATCGGAAGTATCGTAAAGGCTATAAGGTGCATGGGCACCGAAGCCCGGCATTACCCATTGCAGAATGCAGTGGCCAAAGCTACTACTTAACGCCGGTTTTAAATGCCGGGGTTGGTAATAATTCGGGCGAACCTGCCCATGCATGTCGTCATTGCCGACAACGTGACTCCCACACGTACTTTAGTCACCCCTTACGACACTACCAGTACCAGGGTGATCCTATTCTAAGCCGGAATCACACGGCGTACCTCTGAATATCCTGCCGTATGTGGGATACAGCGTACAGGTAAAAAATAGTATTCTATAAGCCAAATGAGTCCTGGCCTGGCCTGGCCTGGAACATAAAGACAGATTACCTACAGACAGTCATATCTACAAAGTACTATCGCTAATGTTACAGCTATAAAATTGCCACTTTGCTCGGTTCCCAAATCAATTAACATTTTGAGTTGGTTAGAATATATTATGTTATGATGATGATGGTGATGGTAGCTTTAAAAGAATCGTACAAATAGGGACAAATTTATTTATTTTATATACTTTAACTATCATAATATACTTTACTGTACACACGCATTTGTAAGGAAAAAAATTAATATAAAATATATTACATACTAAATTTAAAAGCGTATCAAAATTTGAACGAAGCTGTATATGAACCCGCGCCACTTGGAAACCGACCAAGCACTCTGACCAATTAAGCCATAAGTTCTCACCAAGTTACGTCGAAATTCTTATATGCTTGTTATAACTTATTTATGTTTTATACATTTTTAAATTTAGTACTTTAAAAATAGCAAAAATATAATACATATTAAATTTAGATCAATTTTAGAGTGGTATCATTGATAGTGAGCTTAATTTCCGGTTTTGTTGTTACAAAATTATATATAAGGTTTTCCTTATGTAAGATTCTCGTGGTCGAATCTCTCACGGGAGAACATATTTAATGTTTTTATTTTGTATCTTTACTATATTGTTTTCACAAAAATTAGTTAATATATGAAAATCTATTCCGAATTCAGTTAATTCATTGGCTTTCATTCATCATTGGCTTTGGATTCTTAATGGACGTAAACAGAAAATTCAATTTTAAAATCTTTTTTGATATTATATCAAAAAACAGTAGTTTACCAAGTTAAATTAGTATATTTTTAGTTTTATTTCAAAATCAGATATACATATTTGAAATATATACAAGTTATAATAAGTATATTCATTATAAATATATTTCTTTTTTCAGCTCCGCAATGCAGGGTAAGCAGAGGGAACTTGGGAATCTAGTGATAAAACACTCCGTTCCGTTTCCCATTTCCCGCCGAATTTGAATTTGAGCGGTTTGAGTGGCGGGCGGAGCTTAACACCGCGTCTTGTCAATTTGCATATTTTATAATTGTAATGATATCTAAAGCCCTTGTGACGCAATGCGTGCAATCACTGTTTATCGCGCTATAAAAGATAGTCATGGGTTACGTTGTATATTCCACAGACAAAGAATATTCCACATATTTACTTACAGTACTCCAGTTTCACTGGTATTTTTGTACAAATTGAGAAATTTAACTCGTATATAGTTGTTTGATTTGATACGTTTAATAATTTTCTATTAAATATGGATGCTATTTAGACAATATATATAAAAATTTGGACGTAACGGTACTCCTACTCGTGTACTTTTCGAAGCTATCAAAGCCCGCCTCCAATTAAATTTAATATTCTATGTGTTAAATACAAGTCATTATTATTATTTGAATTTCCTCTGTCTAAAGAAAAAGTGCGGAGTAGAGTTCCGCCACTCAATAAACAATGTCTCGATTTCGAGTTTTTTTTTTTAGGAAATGAACTTTAGTTTTTTTAATATTTTTTTGTGACGTTATACTGTATCCCGCTCACAGAGCAGAGAGTGTAAGGAGTGACTCGAACATTCAGTGAAATGGTAAATCTCAACGACGCGCTTCTTCTTGTTATCAGAAGGAAGAAATAGAAATACTTCATTATTTTGAGTAGAAATCGAACCCACGACACTCGTGCATAAACACGATCTTATGTACTAATCGTTTTTGTACTTTTCAAAAATAATTCAAAAACGTTTAATATTGAATATTGTGATAACTACACTAATGACTGCGACTTACACCGCCTAATTGTTGAATTGTAAATAATATATTAAATGGTAGAACTAAACGTCGCACTATGTCTTTCTATCGAAACAAGGAAACGGATATAATTAATTCCTTGAGAGATAATTGATTCTACAACTGCCAGACACTATTCCACAGCCGATCCCAAAATAATATTACGCAATTTAATTTCTAATATGCTAATTTAAGGTCTGAGACTGTAACATGAGTATTCCCTACGAGTCCCTCCATTACATCGCAACGTAAAACCACCATTGTTGCGTGAAACGGGGGTTTTACATTAGATTTGTTCTACTTAGCCCTTTTTGACATATTATAAATTGCATTATATTAGTTACTGATTATATTTTTTATGTGTATGTAAATTAATATATATTTTTAAGTTGTTTAGTTCGCAATAGAAATGTGAAATATAACAATAATGTTAAAATATAAATAAGTACTTATTTATATTTATACTTTTAAAGGTGTTTAGTCTATTTACATAAAGTTCAATGTAAGTGCATTCGTTTTAGTAGAGCGTATATTATGCTAGATTCTAGATAAATTCTATCTAATTTTTGAGGCATTACATATTGAGTGGTGGAACGTAACATCGCTTTGTCTTCTTGCTGGAACAAGGAAACGAAAATGTTTGATTCGATTATTCGAACAATCGTTACAATTACCAGTTGGAATTTTTATGAGAAAATTTTCTTTTATAAATATGAAATGATTCTAGCAAAAATATTTTTTTGTATCTTTATATATATTTTTTATATTTTTTATAAAAGTAATCAATCCAGTTTAAGTATAAAAGCTCAAAGGTTAGGAGCGAATTGTAATAAAGCTTTGCGCTAATGTCAACGATTGTGTTAGAACAGAACATATTATTCTATATACATATCGATATCATTCACAACACGACATATTATTCTATATACATATCGATATCATTCACAGTATGTGTGTATAACACGTATGTGTGTATAACACATACGTACAAACATAAACAATAACATCTGTTTATTATGTTACTATAATATATTTGCAATAATACAAAGTTTAACTTTATAATACAATGTGATTGTAAACGCGACAGGTTATGGATTCAATTCGCATTCGATGAAATTAAACACTTAATATTTTCATTTCTTCATGGCTAAATTTTGGCCAAAAATAGTAGAAAAGGAGTGTCTTAACACTAGATTCCCAAGTTTCTTCCTCCTACAATGCTATGTGCGGGACACAGTGTATATAAATATTCCATTAAAACGTTAAGTTCTTATAATTCATCTGTCAATAATAATACGCTATCTCTTCTTTGACTGAAATGTATTGTGGTAAGTATTTGGCTGCACGCTGTATGCTGCACACGGGACCCTATTGTTAAGAAACTTCGTTTATAATTGCACGTTAGTGTCGGTTGGTTGAAGGTTGTTATTACAGAAGATGAATGTAAGAAAGATGAATACTGTGAGGATACGTTTTCTTCGTAAGACATTCAAAGTTAGTTTAGCTGATCGCATACCCAATGAAGAGATACACAGAATGATAGGTAGGATGAGGTGAGAATGAAGGACGTGCTCAAGTGGTTTGGACACGTCGAACGAATGTATGGTGAAAGAATGGCAAAAAAGATATATGAAGGAAAAGTTAGTGGTAAGTTAGGGAGGAGGAGACCTTGATTGACCTTCGAAAATACAGTATCTACGATACTGTAGTGACGTAAAAAGTATCAGGGCCCTCCAGAAGGTATGTATGAAGAGGTTGACGACAATGAACGAGGCGAAAGAGCATAGCGTTTGGCTCTCCGTTCTCTCTGGCGATCACTGGCTTGGGATATAACGCGAAGCTAAGTTAACTTCATTCTTCCAAGTGGGAATCCCATAACTATCACATTAAAAGTTATTTATCGTCACGGAGCAATGGGACAGCTTCTGGCTGTAAACGTGACGGCCAATTCATTCGTTCGTTACGTTGAGTATGAGATTTAAATTATTCAAATTTATTCTTTCTTGCAAATAAAGCGCAGCATCAAGTTTTCCACTAGATAACTCGTAATAACCATGCAACAGGAAATAGTAAATCGAATTATTTAACATTAGAGTTTAATGTTCAGAAATTACATTTTCTCTCTTCTCTTATAATTAGAGTCTACTTATCCTGTTATTTATCCTGTTATATGTAGAAAGAAGCGTTAAGGCGTTAAAATAAATTATAGTATTTTCGGTTTGTGTAGGTTGTCGGTTTGTATATTTACATAGTATAAAACAAAATCGGGTTAACCTTTGATGCTGCGCTACATATTTTAATGCAGTTTTCATTATTAGGCAGGGTAATAACTTTTTTAGCGTATACTTACTTACGAATGTAAGAGTTCCATTGTGAATGCATAAGGTTGTGGGTTCGATCCCCACTCGAATAAAAAAAATATTAATTATTTTCATTTCCCTATTCTGGTAAAGTTCTGCCACTCAACATAATGCAGCGGTAGGTGTGGAATGGACACTTCCATTCCACACTTAACGAAAACAGAGTATCTTAGAATTTTAGAACTATCTTAATAAAAAAATTAAATTTAGTATGTAATTAAAATTGTTTTTTTTTTTAAATAAAATAACATGTTTAAACAACAAATATACAGGATTGGAGAGATGATATTTAAGTGCGTCGACAAAAAAGGAACATAACCAACAGCAATTTAATTAGCTCTACCTAGTGCACGGAATTCAGTACAAAAATCCAGAAAAGAGCTAAAAAATATATAAGCATTCATTCATGTTCAACAAATTTAGATAAAACATTATATCTTTCGTTCTTATGCAGCTCGCATGGGCTCTTGCATCACTGGTTGATTACAGACTTTCAATATAACAGAAGTGGCATTGCATTAAAAAATACTATCACTGTTAGGAAAAAATACTATCACTGTTAGGAAAAACACTATCACTGTTAGTAAAAATACTATCGGGTAGGCAGAAGGAACCAAAAGGACTAGGTTCCCTCCCTTCTTCCTTTATTTCCCTCTTAAGAGGGGATTCCTTTTTCTCTTTGTGTTTTTTTGACTTTACTTCTGCGTTGAGTAAGTAGATCATAGTTTCAGAAAGCTAATGATAAGACAGTCTCATATTGCGGATTTTCAAAGCCGAATTATAATGCCATCTATCAAATCGACGTATAATTTATGAAATCGAATCCCGTGAATATAGAATCCACAACCGTAGCGTTTTACAGCTTACATTCAAACGCTGTATCATTGCGCCACGACAGTCTCTAAAAATTTAAAACTAAAACTAACTGACTCTCAGAATTTGTGGGAATGTCTATTTTATTTTTGGTATTTTTTAACTAACTAGAGACGTTTTTGTTCGGCAAAATACAAAAAACAACGTTATACATCTCTAAATTCTGTGGTGTCGTTGATTTGACAATAATTTTATTTTCTTCAGTTTCACACGGTATCCCGCATATAGCAGAGTAAGTGATGATGATGAATGAAATATTATAATAATAAAAAGTAACTACTTATAATAAATATATATATATAAAGTTTATTATCAGATAAATGGTGTTGGTAAACTTCAAGCTGTAAAGGATCGCTCCTTTACTTGTAAAAAAGTAGTCGTTGACGCGTATAAATCTGAGTCAAATGGCGGGCTTTCGCACGGATGAGCACCGTGGCCTGAGTTGAGAGATAAGATACATTTTTTGTGCACAATAATATATAGAATGCTATCACTCTATAAGATTTTTTATTTTCACGATATATACCGCACATGTCCAAGAAGGCAAAAAGAACTTGAGAGCCTAATATTACGACACTCCGTTCCGTTCCCTATTTTCCGAAAAAATTGAGGCCTTGCGTGATAAGTGAGAAATCTGCCTTGCGTTTTATTACCAGGGTGAAGAAATGAAAAATATTAAGTATTTCATTTCCTTGATGATGATGATGATCGATCGATCCTCAAACTGTCCTGCTTACAGATGCACGCTACCACAACAAGTCTCAGGCTTAAGTTATAATACAAGTATGGTATCATCGAGTCTATTAGACCAGGGCTTGAGTGGCGAAACTGAAACACTTGAATTTATTTTTCGTTTTACCGGTCATTTACTATGTTTTCCACTTTGCCTTTAAGACAATAGGATAATGCCCGTGGTTAAATATTAGTTGCACGCAGTAACTACACATAGTATTATTTCAATATTTTTAACTGTACTAAAAAATATGTCGTGGAGCAGACATACAAGCGTGTGACTGTAATCGATAGATAGAAGTTGTTTTGATTCTCACTCGAAAAAGTTAAATATTTAATATTTTCAAATGAAATGTTTTATTTTAATTTTATCAATCCGGTAACAAGGCAACGAGTAAGGTTGAGTCCCGCCACTCGACACGCAATGCTTCAAATTCGGCGGAAACTGGGGAACGGAACGGAGTGTCTTAACACTGAGTTCTCAAGTTTTCTCTGCGTACCCTGCCATGTGTGGGATACAACGTGAAGCTGAAAATAAAAAAACAATTAAATGGATTTTTTAAGATATTTTTGTAATTTCATGTAGTAGATCCTGTGGTTAGTGCGATCAACCAAAGAAATTCTTTATTTTCCTAATATTAATATAGACTTCATAATTTTATTACAAATTTAATAAAATTTAAATTAATTCATCCATTTTCACATAGAATTTAATTTTCACTGTTAAAACAAAGCGAAACAATAAAATTTTATACTAAGATCGTTTTAAATTAACAATACAAAGCGAACGCTTATTTCATACAAATAACTAGTATTGTTTCTATACAATTGAATACAATTACAATAGAAGTAGAGTTACAACAATAAATTGGCTAACGACTTGGAATTATTAATATTTGTTGAGTGAATTATGTAGAATCATTTATTCGATCTTTGACGGATTTAGTTATTTTTATTCATTTTACAGAACATTGTGTGTGTATTTCACCTAGACATAGGTGAAATAATTTATTTATACAAGTGGGATTCGAATCTAGAACTCACTCAGTGACAGTTTTTCTTACATAAAGTTTACTTCACACTCTTCCTTGTATAGACGGCAATCAGATACAATTATTTATATGTTTCTATTGAAATATTGATAACATAAATCTAAATTAACATTGAATTGAAAAATATTATTTGCTTAAACGCGCTCATTTCAGAATTTAGAAATATAATTTAAAAAAGTACAAAGAACCCCCCTATGAAAATTTTTAATTCTAACTACTCAGCTTCACGCTGTGCACATGGCAGGGTATGGAGAGGGAACTCAGGAACCTAGTGTTATGACACTCCGTTCCGTTCCCCACTTTCCGCCCAATTGAGGCATTGTGTGTTGAGTGGCAGAACTTAACGCCATGCTTTGCCTTAACCTTTACCGAAGCGAATAAATGAAAACATCAAATATTTAAACGATTTAAAGAAAATATATTTTAATGGTCTAAGCCTGAATGCGAATAAGACGAAGGTTCTAATATTTGAAAGAAAAGAAGAAAGGATGAAATGCAAGATCAGTGTAAATGATAAGATATTAGGATAATATCTTATCATTTACGCTGATCTTGCAGGAGATACGAAATGGATGGGGAAAGACGTATTGCTGCCGGTAACAGAGTAAACGGTGCCTTGGCTGCATTGTTGAGACGACGAAAAGTCAGCATTGCGCGCTTGACCGTACACAATACAGTATTGGTGACGACACTGTTATAAGGCAGCGAAACGTGCATACTATAGAAGAATAATGAAAGAAAGTTGAATACTGTGGACATGTGACTTTGTGGGATATGCGGAGTCAGCTTAGCTGATCGTATACCCATTGAAGAGATACACAGAATGGTAGGTACAAGGATGGATGTCACAGTGAGATTGGAGAAGAACGTGCTCAGGTGGTTTGGGCACAAGCGAATGAATGATGAAAGAATGGTGAAAGAGATTTATGAAGGAAAAGTGGGTGGTAAGGTAGGGAGGGGGAGACCTCGGTTGACCTTCAAATACACAGTATCTACAATACTGGAGGAGTGTCACGTAAAAAGCATGAGGACACCCCGGAGGGCATGTATGAAGAGGTTTATGACATAGTGGACGAGGCGAAAGAGCTATGTCGAGACCGCAGCCTCTCCATTAGAGGAATTTAAATATTTAATATTTTCATTTAAACAAATGTATATACAAATTAACAAAATATGGCGGTAAATTTTGCTTATAAGCTCGTATTGTTAAAAAAATTGGAAACGGGATTTCTTAACAATGCTATGTAATGTTTTTTTTTAAACTTTGCGCTGGATTCAACCTCTAGCAAGGTAGGCAGAGAAAACTTGAAAACAAAGTTAAGATACTCCTTTACTATTAGGCATTTCCGTTTCCCAATTTTGCCGAGATGAAGAGTTGCATGTTGAGCATTTGAATATTTTAATATCTACAAAAGGAATGTCAAAAAATAATTAACGAAGTATTTAAATACGGCGGAATAAATAAAAACATTTATATAAAGTGAAACCTATGTGTTCTTCAGATATTTAGGATATCTTATCATAGCTATCAGTGAGTAACGGAGATAGCGTAAAGCTGAAAATAATTATTATAAAGTTTCAACAAACAACCTCGCACATTTATAATGCTAATGGAGATTGTTTTCTCTGAATTAGATGGAAACATAGACAAATTATCACAGAAAACATTCTTTTATGAAACATAATTTTCCATATACATAAATTGCTTATTTCATTTGATCATAGGCAAAAATACTCAACACGCAATGCCTAAACTTTGGCGGAAAGTGAGAAACGGAACGGAGTGTCTTAACACTAGATTTCCAAGCTCCCTCTGCGTACCCTGCCACTTGCGGGATACAGCGTGAAGCTGAGAAAAATTAGGCAAAAATATGCCAGTCAGACAAGGAAAAATCTATAGTAATATTTTTATTACATTCTTTACGGGCACCTTGTATGCGAGCGACGTGGAGCCGGATATCCTTAAAAAGCGCTAACACGTGAGTGGAAACGTAAGGAGGTCATGTATGGGATTTATATG
>DWMZ01001253.1:0-17105 GCA_018249855.1 Eueides tales michaeli
TATATATATATATATATATATATATATATATATATATATATATATATATATATATATATATATATATATATATATATATATATATATATATATATATATATATATATATATATATATATTCATAAAGTCGGCACAACTTAACGCCGCGCTTTACCTTGTTACCAGAGTGAAGGTTTGAACATATATATTATTTTCATTTTCTATATTAAGAATTGTTCCCCTGCACCACGATAGACCTCAAATATAATATTAGTACGTACAGTAATAACTAAATTGCATACATAAAGGCCCTTAATTCTTTTTTTATTATTTTAAGAGTCATTGTCATTACCGTTATCAACAGATAGATCGTTAAAAGTCCATTATAGAGAGTTGAGAGTTGTAACTCTCGTTCCTATTGCCGTGTTGGGGAAAGCGAAATTATTTTTTATATATTTAAAATGATATTCCACACTTAGGAAAAGAAAAAAAATATTATTTTTTAAAGGATTTGCTAAAAAAGAGTACAGAAAACGTATATAATTTTGAACGTAGCTGGATTTGAACCCGAACATCTTTGGTAAGCGTCCAATCGCTCTGAGCATCTATGCCATACGTTCTTATCTAAGCTGCTAGCATGTAAAAATACTAATGCTAAAACACTAAATTTAAAACCCTTGGACGGTTTCCAAGAGGCGCGGGTTCAAATCCTGCTTCGTTCAAATTTTGATACGTTTTTAAATTTAGTATTTTTCTTTCCTAAGTGTGGAATAACACTTTAAAAATTGTAAAAATACTAATTCAGACAGGTTACAGTCACACGCTTGTGCCGCTGCGCCACGACAGGCCTCGATCCTATTTCGAATTATTTTCGTATCCATCGTATCTACTTACGCTTAAATCTTTCAAATGGACAAAGTGATTAAAAAGGAAAATATTATTTGCAATCCAAATTTATAATTTTATTTAACAAATACCTACCCCATTTAAAAGGCTTAAAACGTGATTTTTTCTTAGAAAGTGCGAATTTAAAGCCAAATTCGTATAATTCCCATATTTTCAAGACACAATACTTAATTTTTATTTGTGAGTAAATTATTGACTTCCAATTTATTATAAATATCTATATTTTTAAGATATTTTGTTTTGTTAAATTACGGATGGATTTCCAAGAGTACTAATGCGAATTTGATATATAAAACATTGATTTCTTTTCAGTATAAACTGGTTTTTTTTTGGTTTCACGGTCTATCCCGCACATGACAGAGTATGCAGAAGGAACAAACAGAGAAAAGAATATGAATTTCAAATGCAAAGTCTTGCAAAAAACAGTATAAGCAGAGGAAAGCTGAGGCTAGTGTTAAGATCTCCACACTTTCCGCCGGTTGAGTGGCGGTACTCTACGTTTCTCTGTTCTTTGTTACCAGAGCAAAGAAATAAAATACAAAAATAATAATAATTTCTTCGAGTGAGATTAAACCTGCAACCACCGCATACACATTTCACACCTTCACCTCTAGACTATGCATATACGTATATTATATAAGTCCAAACAAGCAAATTCACTAACAAAACAATAATTTATTATTATATATTCAAATTGTAAGAAAGTGGGGAACTGAAGAGGAATGGAGTGTCTCAACACTAGGTTCCCAAGTTCCCCCTGCCCCCCCCCCCTGCCTACCCTGCATGTGCGGGATACAGAGTGAAGCTGAAAAAAAAATTAAATTTCTCAAGCTACAACATCTTCCACTACTCACCAACAGATGGCGCTACCTGTAGGTTTTTTCTCGTTCCTCATAACAATTCTAATTGCGTACAGCTAACTGCTTTTAAATTGTCTTATGTGAATATTTCACCGGTCAATGAGTTTTTGTTCGGCACAATGCGGCAGAAATGCAATTATATTAAGTTATTACTGTTGAACTGAAGCCCGCGACTTTGTTTGACTTTTTAGTAGGTAATTTTTGTCGGTAGATATTTAATTAAGAGAATATATGAATTAAACTCTGCTTCACTAATTTATTGTTTTAAATAATCAAATTTTATGGAATCTTTACGTATATGTAGCTTGTAGGGGAAGAAAGCGGAGTGTCTTAACGCTACCTTCCTAAGTTCCCTCTGCATAACATGCTATGCGGAATACAGCGTGAAGCTGAAAAAAAGGTATTTTCTGTATTACTATTGAATCCACCCCGGCTTCATTAATTTATAATAACCTAAAATATATTTTGATAACCAAATTATATGGAATCTTTACATATATTGGTCTATGTCTTATTCTATCTGATATATAAAGTATATTACTTTACAGTTTCATCTAAATTAGTTCAGTAGTTTTTACGTAAAAATGGAACAAATATCCATACACACAAACTATCACACTGTTTTATATTAATTCGCCTTCTTTAACTTTTAAGTTACAGTACAGTCAAACGGATTACACAAAATCGCTATCAGCTTCATGCTGTAGCCCGCATATGGGAGGGTAGGCGGAGAGAACTTGGGAACCTAAGTTAGGGACAGTCAGTAGACAATATTGAGTGGAACTCAATATTGAGTGAAACTCGAAAAAAATACCAGCGGCTCTTTCTGACATTAGCTTGTAATGATAAATATATAATATATATGAATAAAACAACTTTTGTATATAACATCATAATAAAGAAGAAAGATTTAAGGGATTATATGGGGGAAACATTTAATTTTTTAAATTTATTTCTCTCGTAACAAGACAAAGCGCGGCGTTGAGTTCCGCCACTCTAGAAGCAAAGCCTTATACTCGATTGAAAATGGGGAACGGAGGGGTATTAATATGAACAGAGTGTGTTAACACTACGTCCAATATTTCCAAAAAAAAAAAAATAAAAAAATAAAAAGAAAAAAATGTATTAAAAACTGAGACAAAAGAGAAAGTCTGGACAATTTTAAAAGTAATTTAAAAAGATATTTTAAAATATTAGAAAAACTTATTTAGAAAACAAATACGTATAAAAAAAAATTGAATAAATTGGGATTTTGAATCCGTATTTTTCTCAACATGTCCTATTAACTATCTCATAAACTGTAGTCCGTATTGCATAGTATTTGTAATGTTAACACAGGTAGTGGGTTCAATTCCGAAGCATTAAATTATTCAATATTTTCATTTTCTTCCCTCTCGTGCTGTGCGCTGTGTTGAGTTACGCCAGCGCTGTGTTGAGTTACGCCACTCAACTGCACTCGTAATAGAAACATGGTTTTAACACCAGATTTCGCAAAAAAAATGTATATATATATATATATATATATATATATATATATATATATATATATATATATATATATATATATAATGGAAATGAACCTACTATCATTACAATATATAAAAACAAACAAACACACAACATTTCCCACATATAAAATACAAAATAGTGATAATTATCAATGAAGATACACCAGACGAGACCAATTAAAAGAATAATTAATTTTTTCTATACATATTATAAAGGTCATTATGACAGTTGCAGTCTCAATAACTCAGTAGTTCAGGCGTGTTGAATTAAAATATTAATGTAATACATCACTTTTAGTACATATTTAACAATTAGTTTATTAGAAACATAGTGAAGAGTGATTAAGAGGTAGCAGGTTCGATACCAAAATAGGTAATGTATGTATATTATATGAAGATGTAAGCTTTTAATGAGTATTAATTATAAACATATATATAGTGATGTGAACTATAGATATATAAATATTGTTTTGCCCTCATGCTGTATTCCACATGTATATATAGAGGGAACCTGGGAACCTAATTTTAAGACACTCCTTTTGCTTTAATACACTTCCGTTTTCCTTGTTTTGTAAATCTTAAGACATTGTTAGTTTAATGGCCAAGTTTAGTTGAAATATATTTTATTTTATTTCATTTCCCCCGACTGGGAATCGAACACATAACTTTGGCGTTTAACATACTATATAGGACCTATAAAGCTACTACCTGAGGCCGGCGGAGAATATATGATCTAATCTGCCTTAAACATAAAACATACAGTATGAAGTTATAATTTTTGTTGTATTATGAAAAAAATAATTTGTTGAACCTATTTTAACATAAATTGCCATATTAAAAAAAAATTGAAAATTATGATATGCGGCGTTGAGTTCCGCCACTCAATATCCAATGGCTTAAATTCCGCGGAAAGTATCGTTTTGCCTCCCATGTCCGGGATACAGCGTGACGCTAAAATAATTATTATAATTGTGTGATAAATAAAATAATTGTGTGATATATGACAGGTATATTATAATATTTAAAGATTACAGTCAAAGAAAGAAAGCTGGCCCGTCGTGGCGCAGCGGCACAAGCGTGTGACTGTAACTGACAGGTTGTGTGTTCGATCACTCGAGGAAATGAAATAGTTAATATTTTTATTTTGTTCGCTCTGGTTATAACAATGCGCGGCGTTAAGTTCCGTCACTTAAGACGTAATTCTTTAAATTCTACGGAAAATAGGGAATGGAACTGAGTGTCTTAACACTAGATGATTCCTCAAAAATAATAATTCCCTCTGCCTACCCTGCAATGTGCAGGATACAGCGTGAAGCTGAAAAAACCACATTTTCCCGCATGTCTGAGCTTGAGGTCAACACACTATGTAATTACACTGACCAGTTTTCGAAATTTGCGTGCTGATTGGCGGAAATTAACACCGCGTTATGTACTCAGAACTTGGAATCGGGATTGAACCCATATCTAACCATAGAGCTAACAATCAAATGCCCTCCCACTGCGCCAACGGCCTCTATTGTATTAACTAAATATTATTATATAGAAACATTATTATATAGGAACTTTAATATAAAAGCTAAGTTTAATAGAATCTACAATCATCTTGCGAGCTTTTTGTTCCAGAGTACAGAAACAGCGGCAAGTCGCTTTGATGTCACAGATCAGATGTGGTTCAGATGCTGCGTTTGTCTGAAAATTTATATTGTCGATTACTTAACAGTTATTAAGAGGTAGTACGTTCGAATCAAAATAAGTAAAGTATTTTTAATAAAGTTAAATAGATGATAGAGTAACAGTAAACAGTTAAATATATACATATTAGTACAAAATAAAAATATGCACAAGCGTGCTTCTGGGCTTTGACTGGCTTAAACTGTGTGTAGATTTCATTCCCCATGAAAATGAAATATTTAATGTTTTCATTTGTTTGCTCTAGTAACGAGGCAAAACACAGAGTTGAGTTCCGCCCCTTAACTCATAATGTCTCGATAATAGTCGAAAATTGGAAAAAGGGAAAGCCCTAATAAAAACGGGATGTTTTAGTATTATGTGCCTAGATTCCAGGATACAGCGAAAAGTTATATGTATAAAATATTAACTAACAGTTTAACATTAAGTTACTCACTCACTCAGCTTCACGCTGTATCCCGCACATGGCAGGTTAGTTAGAGGAAACTTCGTAACCTAGTGTTAGGACACTCCGTTCCGTTCCCCACTATACGCAGAACTTGAGTTTATATAAAATAATACTTTCACTACTTCACGGTTTACGCTGTATCCTGCACAAGGCAGGGTAGGCAGAGGGAACCCGGGAACCTGGTGTCAAAACACTCCGTTCCACTTCCGTTCCCCTCTTTCCGCTGAATTTGAGGCATTGCGTATAGAGTGGCGGAACTCAACGCCGCGCTTTGCCTTATTACCAGAGCGAAGAAATGAAAACATTAAGAATTTAATTGAAAATATTAAATATTTCATTTCCTCGACTGGGGATCGAACCAAGAAGTCGTCGGTTAAAGGCAACGCTTGTGCTGCTGCGCCACGACAGGCCTCACGGCTTACACTATTTACATTTCAACTACCTCCAAAAGGCTACAGTCATTTTACCATATATCTATACCACATGATGCATATCTATGTAAACTTTTCTTTGTCATCAAGTCACTCACTGTACAAGTTGCTGTCTCAAGCATTCTACCTCTTTCTAACAAACGCACCGCAGTTTTTGCGCTTGATTCCAAGACCAACTAACTCACCGTTCATTATCGAGAAAAGTTAATGTATTTAGAGAAAAATGTAGTGTTAAAACACTACCTTGTTAAATCTTATCATATAGATAAGAATAATGTATGATTTTATTTCAATCGTTTCATTTTTATATAAAGTTCGTTTTTAGTAGTCAGTATTTAGTAGTATTCAAAAATTGAGTGTTAAGTCACTATAGCTTTTATTATTTCCCAATTGGGGACATAAACTATTTAATATTTTCATTTCCTTTCTTGTTCTGGTAACTAGACAAAATGCGGTGTTCAGTTCCGCTACTCTACACTCAGTGAGTCAAAAAACTGTTCGAAAAGTGGAAACCAAATTCTTTCAGTGGGAATGGAGTGTTTTAACAATAGGTTCCCTTGTTCTCTCTGCCTACCGTGCTATGTGTATAGCTAAAAAGAAATTACATTTTTTTTATAGCTTCACGCTGTATCCCGCACAAGGCAGGGTAGGCAGAGGGAACCCGGGAACCTAGTGTCAAGACACTCTGTTCCACTTCCGTTCTCCACTTTCCGCCGAATTCGAGGCATTGCGTGTTGAGTGGCGGAACTCAACGCTACGCTTTGCCTTATTACCAGAGCGAAGAAATGAAACATTCAATATTTAAATTGAAAATATTAAATATTTCATTTGCTCCAGTGGGGATCGAACCCGCAACCTGTCGGTTACAGCCACACGCTAGTGCCGCTGCACCACGATAGGTCTCAAATTACATTCAGACGAATTAAACCAAAGACAATCATACAGTACCAACATATTTTAACAGCACACCTGGCATCTATTTCTAGCAAGTTATACTTGATTTTAAGGCACTAATGTTGATAATCACTTGGTTATTTAAAAAAAAAACAGTAAAAATAACTCTTTCTTTCGATTAATTAATCTTAAAATGAAATATTTAATTTTTATTTCTTCACTGTTGAGTTCCGCCACTCAATACGCCTCAAATTCGACGGAAAGTGGGGTACGGAACTGTGTGCTAAAACTAGGTTCCCAAGTTCCCTCTGCCTACCCAGCCACGTGCAGGATACATCCTTCAAGCTTAAAAATAAAATAAAGAAAAAGAAAAGCATCTCTGTCTAACAAACGCACCGCAGTTTTTGCGCTTAACTCCGAGACTAACTTCGCGGTCATTGTCACTTTAAAAGAAGAGAAATATTTTGATACAATAATTTATAATTTCTAAAATAATACTTCGCTACCAACTATATAAAAAAAATGCTTACTGTCTGTTCCTGGAGTTAGAACCCCTGTAGATCAAGGCAATGGTTCATGACAAGGATGCCATGATGAGGGGCATATACCAATGAACTAATTTGGACCGATATTCGATTTCATCAAGAATTTTGAAGAACATGGAAAGTGAATTAAATTGAGTCAAAATATAGACAGCTATATACGCCAGTTTGATGAACAAGGAATAAGCTGTCATGGCGCAGTCATCTGACGGTAACTGTTGCAAACTGTTGTAAACATATACTTCAGATTTGTACTGAAAGCATCACTCGATGTACTCCACATGGGAGGGTAGGCAGAGGAACCTTGTGTCAGTGTTAAGATACACCGCTCTGTTCTTCACTTGTCGTCGAATTTTTCCAATTTAGGCGTGTTGAGTGGCGTAATTAAACGCCGCGCTTTGCCTTTCTACCAGAACGATGAAATGAAAATATTAAATACTTTACTCTCCCGAGTGGGAATCGTACCCACAACCTATCCAGCCAGTCCCACGCTGGTGCCTCTGTGCCAAGACAGGCTTTTATGTACTGAAAACGGTGGACATAATATCTTAGCTCCCTTTCCTAATTTCAACATTAATTTCATAAATATTTCTACTATTAATAATTTCCTAACAAAATAATATTGGGAATTGTAACTTTTTCCTTTTTTTTCTAACTCATTTCACGTTGTACCCCGCACTATCTTGGTAGACAGAGGGAACTTGGGAACCTATTGCTTAGCACACCACTCCGTTCCCAATTTTCTGCCGAATTTGCGGGTTTGTCTGCTGAGTGACGGAGCTTAATGCCGCGCGATGCCGAGCAAGTGTGATCGTACCCACAACCTGTCACAATAAGCCGCAGTGTCAGGTAATTTTGTAATATTTCTAATTTCTAAAACCATAAAAAGACTATCTTTGAATTTGCTATAAGTGAAAAATATATCACTATATTATAAGTTAAAGTTGAGGCCTGTCGTGGCGCAGCGGTATAAACGTGTGGACGTAACCGACAGGTTCTGGGTTCGATCCCCAGTCGAGGAAATGAAATGTTTAATATTTTCAATTTAAAATATTTAATGTTTCACTTCTTCGCTCTGGCAAAAGGCAAAATCGCGGCGTTGAGTTCCGCCACTCAACACGCAAATGCCTCAAATTTGGCGGAAAGTGGGGAACAGAAGTGGAGCGGAGTGTCTTAACACTAGGTTCCCGGGTTCCCTTTGCCTATACAGATACAGCGTGAAACTAAAAAAAAATAACTCAACAATGGAATCGTTCATCTATTAACATTTAGGTACGGGGTTCACATCCGTCGACACGGAATAATCCCGCCACGCGCCCTTAATGGGGGGGTAATGTTAACATAAAAGACAATTAGCATCTTATACGGGAATAAAAAAGCAAATTGTGTATTGAATAATGTATCAATTGTAACGAGTGTAGTCGTAAGTCTGTCATGGCGCAGTGACGCGACAGGTTATGGGTACAATCGTGTCGAAGAAATGAAATATTTAATATTTATCATTTATTGTTTTTGGTGGCGAAACGCGGCGTTGAGCTCCGTCACTTAACAAGCAATGTTTTTATTATATCGCTCTGGTGACAAGGCAGCATCCAATTTGAATATTATACTGTAGTTGGGGAATAAAAGTCTATTTTGCAATATGCGTGATACAGCGTGAACCATTTCTATTTTGTATCTTGAGAGCTTCACGCTTTAACTCGCATCTAATACTGTTGGAAGAGTAACCTGATAGACAAAACACTCCGTTGTTCACTTTTGGCCCAAATATCAAGACATTGTAAGTATCAAATATTTATGTTTTATACATAACGACATTTTTCCTTAAGTAAGTAATGCAGCTATACTTTATAAGGGTAAAGCTTTAAGTGAGATTTTTTTTTATTTTTTAGCTTCACGCTGTATCTCGCACGAGACAGGGTAGGCAGAGGGAACCCGGAAACCTAGTGTTTTGACACTCCGATCCACTTTCCGTTCCCCACTTTCCGCTGATTTTGAGGCATTGCGTGTTGAGTGGCGGACCTCAACGCCGCGCCTTACCCTATTACCAGAGCGAAAAAATGAAACATGAAATATTTAAATTGAAAATATTAAATATTTCATTTCTTCGAGTGGGGATCGAACCCACGACCTGTCGGTTACAGTCACTTGTGCCGCTGCGCCACGACAGGCCTCTTTTCACATAAAAATTAAATATTTTTATATCTTTTCTCTGATTACATTACAAAGGGCGGCATTGACTTCCGGCCAATCAATGGGTCATTTTTCAAAAAATTGGTGATACGTTTTAACCCTAGGTTCCTTATACCTAACCCGCAATACAGCGTGAAGCTAAAAAGAAAAATATTCAAATTCAAATTCAAATTCAAATTCAAATTCAAATATTTTTATTCAAAATAAGAAGTTACAAGCTTCGTTTTTTGAACGTCAAACAATTTACCAGCAGTTCACTAAAGTTACTGCCTCAGACCTGAGAAGAACCGGCGAAAGAAACTCAGCGGGACATGTCTCTTTCTTTTTTTTTTTTTTATTACGTACTTATTAGTGAATCTCTATACAATTAGCGGCACACGTCACTTTCATTTACTCTGCGGGGGTCAATTCGTTGAGTCAAAATATTTTCGTAAGGGCGCCTGTACTTTTTGATGGTTCACATGGTGTTGTTAATTTTGGATGTGGTAGTTATTTGTCTATGCTATATGGATTTTTAACATTGATTTTTTTAAAGCGGACCTGGGACGATGGTTATCGGTTCGATACCAATTCTGGTATGAATTTTTCATAGCCCAAATAGTTTGATCAACCGCGGCGTTGAGTTTCACTTCTCTAAGCCTAATGTCTCGAAAATTAGAAGGTGCTTGAGAAACGTTTAGAAAAATAAAAATACAGAACGATAACTATCTTTGAATTTGTTATAAGTGAAAAATATATTACTATATTATAAGTTAACCAAAAATATAAGTCTGTGTTGCCCTTCATGTTGCACAATAGTGCGATTGTAAACGTGACAGATTGTGGGTTCGATTCCGTCTCTAAGAAATAAATATTTAATATTTTTATTTGTTTAGTTCCACCACTCAACATGTAAAGTATATATATATATATATATATATATATATATATATATATATATATATATATATATATATATATATATATATATATATATATATATATATATATATATATATTTATATACATATTACTGGTTAGATAAAAAAAAATACCTTCTCCATTAAACTACCTACATCACAAATCTCTAATAAGATTTGTACATATCACCGCATCTCGTGGGACCTCGCGTAATCCTCCCTAATGCAATATGCCTGACGCAGTTTAGAATTCATTAGGGTTTTATTGATATTGTAATTCAATATAATTTTATTTACTGTAAATTAGTTTATATGAGCATATGATGGATATCTTTTGTTTTATATAGCACAAAAGGAAGGTCGCGGGTACTTGTGATACGGGCTCGCCCAGTATAAGTACCAGCTGCAAATTCTAAGTGCATTTACAGAACTATCTGCTGAAACAGTAATATGTTGTTAATTGTACCAAAGACGTTTATTATTACTCTGTAAAGTGTGAATTACTAAATAAATTATTATTATTATTACTGTTTACGATAATTGCGTCTAAATTGGCGGTACTCAACGCTGCGTTTTGTCTTATTATCAGAACGAAAAATTTGAAATATGAAAATCCATCCATCATATTTACAGTTACATGCTGAGCCACGGTGATGTTTTTATGACATCTTGTGAATATATATTATATATTATTAATTGTAATCTGTAATATTTCTAATATAATATCTAAAAAATAATCTAATATCTAAAAAAAAACTGCAAAAAATGATTGATTGTACGCGCTATTCTTGGAAACTACAGTTGAATGAATATTGAGAAATTACAAAACTCTGTTACAATTTTTAAATCGTTTTGATGTAACCCGCTGTAGTTACAGTCGGTTATATCTTGATATCTATATCGTCCAATTCAAATGGTAGCAGTGGGAACCTAACTCAGATAAAGGTTCCCTGACATTTGAGGCATTGCATATTGAGAGGAAAGAAAGGAAATGAGTATAAGATATTTCTCCGAACGTGATTTGACGCACACTCATCGGTTGTACAGTCAGATAACACCAATTTTCAAATCTTAGAGGAAATGAGAAATATTATACATATCTTCATATATAGAAATTCAAAAAGTTTTTATATAAGCCAGATGTGCCCAAAAACAAAACATTTTCTCTACAACATTTACCTACATCGTTAAATTTGTCCCTATGCGTCCCCAATTAACAATTTACAGTTCCTAACGCCGCTCACGGTATATTATTATCTAAAACAAAAATATAAAAGCTCGCCGCCCAATATTCGTAGATACAACGCGGTTAAGTGTCTTTTTTGCTGATTTTTCAACATTTTAAATGACACGCAGCATCGTCCGAGGGCAAATTGCTCTTGCTACATATAATTTGGGACTATATAATTCTTTAAGTTTTTTTTGTTTGTTTGTATGTAATTATGTTTTGGACGGTCGGATCTTTCCGGTGCGTTTTTTTTTGATTTCCCCGCTCACATTTGATCGGTGAAGGCACGCGATTAGGTTGTTTTCATTTTTTTATCCCGCTCATGGTAGGGTAGGCAGAGGGAACTTGGGAACGTAATGTTAGGATACTCCGTTCCGTTACCCAATTTCCGCCGAATTGAAGGCGTTACGTGTTGAGTGGCGGAGCCCAACGCCGCGCTTTGCCATCTCATCAGAGCTAAGAAATGACAGTATTCAATATATCTTTAAGTAATATTAAATATTTAATTTCTCAGAGTGGGGGTCGAATGCACAACCTGTTGCATTTATAGTTACACGCTTGTTCCGAATTCTCGCCTGCCTGCATGTTCAGTGCAGCTTTAAGCTCCGCTACTTCTGCGAAAAATGAGTGGTAACTGGGGAATGAGTGTCTTAACACTATATTCTCTTTAGATACGTTATATAGTGCTATCCATGTGCTATCCATTGGGGCACACAACAAACAACACGTATGACGTATTTTTAGAAATATTACAAGAAACGCAATCAAAATTTGTAAATAGTCTCATTTTGTGAACTAATTTTGAGTTGATTTTATAGATTAATAACTAAATTAATTTACCGATTTAAGAACAAATAATAAATAGTAAATAGATAGCGACTGTGTGCGTTCAGTGACTTTAAATTTGGGCATTTCGTGGGGAACGGAGTGTCCTAACACTTGGTTTCCTCTACCTCCCTGTGCTGGTACAGCTTAAAGCTGAAAAAACTTATTTAAGTATTAATAAATTTCTTTAATTCTTCCTTACATTTTTCTAACGTTTTATTTTAATAATATATTTGAAATTTAGTCAAATCAGTTTTAAAATTTTTTTTTTTAAAATAACTTCATAATTTTTTAAAAAAAATATTTGCATTAGAAGTATAAGATGCTGCTTTGCATAGACACAATGTCATCACTTATTAAATTCTTTTACCAATCATCATGTATAAATAATATGGCAAAGCTTGGCCTTGATTTCCGCCAGAGCAAAGCGTGGCGTCAACACGCATTGTCTCAAATTATGCCTTAATTGGAGACCAGAACAGAGTGACTTAACACTAGGTTCCCAAGTTCCCTCTGCTTACCCTACCATGTGCGGGATATATCGTGAAGCTAGGAAAAAAATTACTAAATTTAAAAACGTATAAAAATTTCAACGAAGCAGGATATGAACCCGCGCCTCTTGGAAACCGTCCAAGAGGCGCGGGTTCTAATCCTGCTTCGTTCAAATTTTTATGCGTTTTTAAATTTAGTATTTTTCTTTCCTAAGTGTGGAATAACACTTTAAAAATAGTAAAAATAGGAAAAAAGTTATTTCGGGTAATAGGAATGTGTCATACACAGCTGTTTATAAGATAGTATATCTATAGAATAAAAAGTTGGTAATATAAAAAAAATATGCAACGATACCATTTTGAATAACGCCATTTTGGTCGTCTGATGAACCTGATGCCCTCGCTAAAGAGATCGGTATGATATTAATATTTATAAAACGAATTTATCTAATTTTAAGTGAAACAATTAAAACCGGATTAATCACGTATTCGTTTCGACTACTTCACAGTAGTCCGTGGTCACAGGTTGATGTTAATCAATCAATATACGCGATAAAAATTGTTTCATTTAAAATGTGTAACAATCACGAAAATCAAAGATATTATTCTATCTATATTATTTTTTAGAAAACGTATAAAATTAGAAACATTTTCTAAAATAATATTTTTTATTTCTAAATGTGGAATAATCTTTTTAAAATGTTAGAAAAATTTAATGCAAAAATAAATATTGTATTATGTATTTCATTTTTTTTTGTACATAAATGTGTCGCCATTCTGTATTATACTCTTAATAAACCTAACGAGTACTTTACTAGATCGACAACGTGAAATAGGTTCGATTCCCACTCAGGGCAATGTGAATTTTTGCGCAGCTTCACGCTGTATCCCTCACTTGGCTGGATAGATAGAGGGAACTTACTGTTAGACACTTCGTTTTGTTCTCCACTTTCCGTCGAATTTCAGGGATTGCGTGTTGAGTGGCGGAACTCAACGCCGTTATTTCTCTAGTTGCCTGAGCGAAGAGCCTGAGCCTCGTGTGGGTATTGAATGCTCAACCCGTCGTGATTACAGTCACAAACTTGTATGTTTTTGGCAGAAATATTACTTATCGATTTATAGACATTGTCTTAAAAGTGTTAATGTTATTAAAACAAGAAATTAATTGAGATTAATAAATAAAATAGAGTTATTCAAGCGGACAAAGCCACGTGTAGGTCGCTAGTTTATATTTTGTTCATATCCAAGTTGGAAAATATATTTTACGTGTCCCAAAAAAGACAAAAAAAATAGTATTCCAACACTATATCTTTCTAGTGTCCATAATACCTTAAAACATAAAGAAAAAAATCAATAAACAAACAGACACACTTAACCATTTTCCCCATCCACATCGAGAGAGCGTAAATGAAAAGAATGAAATTGCTGGAGTACCCTCGGGTGTCACTTGAAACTGTTTCGAGCGGGGTTTTTGAGGGCGCTTTGTTTTAACGCATTATTACAAAATTTCTGCCGCGCTGTGGTCACAAGTTAATTATGCCATCTGTCACTGTTTCTTTCTATTATTTATATATGTCTGTATGTCTGTGAATTTGGTAGTGGATTCGATATTGGATGAGAAATATGTGATATGTAGTAAGTTTTTTTTTATTTATATTGCAAGGTATGGTGAAGATAAGTTAGTGAGATAATCCGTTTACAAATTTCTGCTCAAATTCAAGACGTTGAGTCTAGAGAGGCGGAACTTAACGCTGCGTTTTGCCTTACGGTTGAGAAATGAAAATAATCTTAATATTGTATAATCATTGCTAGAAAGATAATTTATAACATCTATTGATTTGATAGCCCGTCTAATATTTTATAATAAGTTGCGGTGTAGAGTTCCGCCACTCGTCTATATCGGGTCAAAAATTGAAATCGATAAACTCTAGGTTTCCTCTGGCTACTGTCTTATATATGAGATTCAATGTTAAGTAAAAAAATCATAGACGCTTAAACCGGCGGAACAAATTCTCTCAAAAGGAACTTAGAATAAATGTAAAGAGTAATCACTTCTAGAAAAAAAATATTTAATATTTTGATTTGTTCGCTCTGGTACCAAGACGCAAGCGCGGAGTTGAGTTCCGCCACTCAAATCGAAATTCCATACATCCGGCGTAAAGTCTAAAGATATATAAAGAACTACTATTAAAAAATTGTTTATAATTCTTGGATTAAAATCGAGTTCATTAATGACACCAATATACAGTTTATAAACATTAATTGACACCAATAAAATCGATATTTACACTCAATTCTGTTGTAATTGACCGATTAATCGTATACAAATTGACGTTGCGTTGTTGATATATCGATTACAATTATAGTTAAATCGCCATCGATCATCGATATCGATCGCGTTATATAATATCGATAATTTAAATAAATGACTCTATTAAAAGCTTTCAATTATGATTTGTTTAAATTATTTTCTTTAAAAATAAACGTGTTGACGTTTCTTTTTATTTTAACAGTTTTTATTTATGTTTTCGTTGTAATTATTAGGTATGTTTTAACTTCCCAGGGTCCAAATAATAATGATGTTGGAATAATATCGATATTAATGTTAATTAATAATATGCAATCGATATTATTGCCGCCATTTTGGGGCAACAACAAGATGGCGGATTATAAAATGTTTGAATAACCCAACTTATATGGGTATCAAATTAAAGGGCTTGATTTGTTAAATACAATACTGGAAATACCGTTCCAGCACCGCTAAACTGATTTCTGAACTAGAGTGGTTGATAGGTTGTCACAGATTGTCTTTGTTTTTTTATTTATCTTGGCAAGTTGTTTCACGTTAAATGATATAGGAGGATATAGAGCAGAAGAAAATTGAGTAAAGGAACTTCTGACTTAAGGAAGATTTTTGATTGGTTGGCAAGCGCTCCGGGGATAAATGATCTCGAACATCTAGAGATGTAGGACGATGTAGAAAAAAACATCATAGATTTATATTTTTTGTTTTAGCTTCACGCTGTATATTTAGCACATGACAGGGTAGGCAGAGAATATTTGGGAAGCGAAAAATGATAAGTATATCTTGAAAAATGATAAGTATATCTTGAAAAATGATAAGTATATCTTGAAAAATGATAAGTATATATCGTTCCGTTTCGTACTTTCCATTGAATTTGAGGTTTTTATAACAAAATTAAAGATTCAAACTTACTGATTACTTAATTTAGAAGTATTGAATATTAGTATGATTTTTAATTTTATATTTCAAATATTTTTAGTTTTCCATTCCGTTAAGGAAAACTTTCTAGTTTCGCGTTTCAACATTTTATACCTGTAAATCGTATAGAAGGAAAATAAACTTTTTTTTTAAATAAATAGTGAAAGGAAGACTGTAGATGCATACATAAATTGACTGTAAAAAGTTGAAATTAATTTACTGCTTGCTGATGTGTATCTATTTGTGAGATTAACTATGATTTTTTTTACTTTAAAAGTAAATATTTACTCACTTAATTTTATAAGGCATTATGTTCCGCCACTCAACACGCAATGTTTCCAGAGTTCGGTGGAAAGTGAGGAACGGAAGTGTTTTGATGGGAACGGAGTGTCTTAACACTAAGTTACCCTCTGCCCAGCCATGTGCTGGACATTACTATTTAAGCTTACCTATACCAATTAATTTTTTTTTTCGGTATAGATAAGCCTAATTGTTTTAAGCTAAGGAGCGGGCTAACATATATTTGATCAATATTATTATATTATATTTCATTAAAAACAATTAAAAATACAAAATATTAATTATTTTGTGGTACTCACATAACGCGAAGCCGCGAGAGAAGCACTATTATAGTTTACAAGCTGAGTGACAGATGGAAAACGCGAAAACCTAACTAGGACGAAGAATATTTCTTGAAATACCTATGAGAACGGAAAACGACGAGGTTTTATTCTACAATAAACGGAAACATCTATACACAGCTTATATCGTTGAAAACGTTTTACTAGAAAAAAAATGAAAATCACTATTTTTACATACATAACAGTAGCGCCTTCACGCTGTATCCCGCATAAAGCAGGGTTGAGGGAACCCTTAAGGGAACCCATGTTCCGTTTTAATACATACAAGTACTTTAAATATACGTATAGACAGACAAACATATACATATAAGAAAAAAAGGGCCTAAAATTAAATTTCCTGAACAAAAA
>DWMZ01001254.1:0-17100 GCA_018249855.1 Eueides tales michaeli
ATGTACATAAAAATACATGTACGCATAACATTTTGTGAATTACCTATATTTATTATTTCACTATTTATCTACAATGTGTCGCTTTTACAGTCACACACTTTGCCACAGCGCCACGACAGGCCTTAATATATTTATTTTATTTAAATAATCATAATTGTTTTATTAATATTAATTAAATAATTTATTGTTTTGCGAATAATTAAAAACAAATAAAATGATTTGATGCTGTACAAAAATACAAAAAATAATGTTGTAAATCACTAAAAAACTTGCATTTGGATTTTGGAATTGAACCTAATATTTAATATGCTCAAACTAAAATAAGCTCAAACTGAAATTATTATTATTGTTTTTAATATAAAATAAAACGGAAAAATAATATAATACTTTTGTTAAATTTCACATAACGTCTCCACAAAACGCCTTGTATTTTTGCTTATTTCAATTTCAAAATGAAATTCATTTTGGCAGTTGAGTATTAAGGCCAGTATTATATGTCACGTATATATATATATATATATATATATATATATATATATATATATATATATATTTGTTTGAGGATTCAATTACTTAATGTTTTCACGTAACGAGATAAATCGCCACAGCAATCTCAAAATGCAAGAATTGTGGTAGTGTGTGGAAATCGGAAGTGTTTTAATGGTACAGAGAGTTACTTGAGAGGAAACCCGGGGAAACAAGTGCTGGAAACAGTAGCTCCCAGGTTCCATCTTTGAAATATATCTAATTTATTTTGTATTGGATGTATATACATACACACAGTGTACGGTGGTTACATCAGGGTGCTTGCAGTCCTTACTTCCCACACAATACTTTTTATAATCATGTACTATATAATTAATTTCTTTATAACTTCACTTCATATAAGTCTATGTGCTATTATTAATATGAATAATATATACATAAAATAAAAAAAATGGGCTTATTCCCATACCCGAGAATATGAAATATTTAATATTATACGTTTCAGTGACAGGGCATCATATTGAGTTCCATCACTCAACAGACAATGCCTCGAATTCAGCAGAAAGTTGAGCACGGAACAAAGTCTTTATACTAGGGTCTCAAGTTCTCTCTGCCTCACCTGCCATGTCCCATACAGCGTGTTACTAAAAAAATCTCCATTTTATACCTATTTAGAAACATTGTTGGTTATCGAGTTTATTTTGTGGTAAAAGAGATGAATTTGAAAATGAATTTCCAAGATAATAAAATAATTTCAAATAATACTAACATACTCACGTACACTCTCATAAAATGACTATTAGTGAAGCCATTAAAGCTATATATGTATAAGCTTTCACGAAATCGTATCAGGTCATAATGTACTGTATGAATGCAGCGCTCGCGTAAATTCTTGTATATTATGTACATACGTATATTAGGTTTATAACTGCATATTTTATATCTCAAATACGTATAAATGTATATCTAAATAATTTCTGTTTGAGAATTTTCTACAAAATTATAATTTTATTGTAAAATTTATTCTATTTATTTAATTGTGTTTAAATTCATCTCCTTTTTTGAACTCGCGGTATCCTGCACATTCTAGGGTCAGCAGAGGGAACTTGGGAACCTAGTGTTAAGACACTCCGTTGCGTTTTCCACTCTCCGTCGAATTTTGCGACGTAGCGGATTGATTGGCAGAAATTGATATTTTTTCATGAATTGATATATTTTTTTATTTTTTTGTGAAACAATGCGACATGAGAATGAAAGTAGGTGAGCTGAAGGTAAATGGATCATCTGCGTACAACAGGCAATTTATATCCAGCAGTGTTCATTTCTTCAGAATTCGAGTTACAGACATGGTATATCAATTTAAAAGAAAAGTATTGTAAGACCCTTTTTTATGAAATCTTTTTTTACGAATTACTTAACTTGTAGATAAAAATCTTAGCGAGTGGTCGAATAAAAATTCTAGATGTTAAGGCCTGTCGTGGCGCAGAGGCACAAAACGTGTTATTGCAAACGACTAGTTGTGGGATCGATTCCAACTCGAAGAAGTAAAATATTTAATATTTTCATTTCTTCGCACTATTGACAAGACAAAGCGCAGCGTTAAGTTCCGCCACTCAATATGCAATGCCTCAAATACAGCGGAAAGTGGAGAACAGAACGGAGATTCTTAAAACTGAGTGCCCAAGTTCTCTCTGCCTATCCTGCCATATGCAGAAAACAGCGTGAAACTGAGAAAATGTCCACAGGTATTGCAAACAAACAAATTCCAAGGTATTGCTTAGTACCAAAATTATACATATTTTTGGTAAAATACGAATGTATTTTACCAAGAGTATATATAATTTTGGTACTAACTTAACAGCGTTAAATACGTAATATAGTTGAAATACGCGTGATGAAAGCAAAACGAGAACGTTTGCTTTCTATTCAAAACTACAGGGTGCAAATAGGTATAGAATATATACGTCAAGGCCAAAACTTTTGTAATTTAATAACTTGATTTTTGAGCCAAGTTAACTGAATTGTACTAGGGACTGTAGCGATTCATTTCCACGTTGGGAGTACAATTCTTATTACATATCTAAACTATTTTTGGTTTCATGGAAATAAACCACACCTGGTTTTGATGATGTTTTGTTATAAAAATGTATGTAATATTCATAAACAATGAAAATGTAATACTTTATAGTTAGCATATTGTACTAATTATAATTAAATAATTATTTAACCATTGTTAAATAAAATAGGAAAACACTTGTTTAAATTTTTTGAATTAGTATATGTTTGGAGAACAGTTATAATATTACTTTTCTTTTACATTATTTTACAACTTATTAAAAAAAAGCGTAGCATAAAGAATAAACGTAACGAAAATAATGAAAAACGATTATAGGGATAATTATCATTAATTTATAGAAATAATAAAAATCAACAATGAAATGCAGTCACGGTGCGGTTTTAATTTAATTTCTGCAAAGAGACAAAGCGCGGCATCAAGTTTCGCCAATGAACACGCAATACAAAAGGCATTCAACGGAGATTGAGGAATGGAAATATCTTAAAGAAAACAAAGTCTCTTGATAAAAGTACAGGTTCCCAGGTTCCCACAACTTACTCTAAATACGGCATACAACATTAAACTAAAAAACAAACAAAAGAACCAAGCGAAGTCACAAGAGATACATTTTCAGTTACTTCGCCAGCAAGAAAGACGAGACTTAAATCCAAATTAAGCTGTAACCAACTAACGCTACACTTTGTTGATTGCGTTAAAACATCTACTAGTATGATAACATTGCAAATTCAACTCTAAAACACACTTTGCACCAAATACCTTATGTGCCGTAATGTGTAAAGTTTTGCCATAGAGTTGCCATAACGGCCACCGAGGCAAGCTATTACGTTATTATTAACTTCAAACTTTATTAATTTAATGTTTATAGAACACCAAGGGTATCTGAGCTATGCATTCTTGTAAGAAAAGTTCATGATTTGTGGGTTGAGATGGGTGGATGTGGGCATATTTTTGTTGGGTCGCTATCGATATATACTTATATACATATATTTTAAATTAAGACTTTAATAGAAACTATTTTTCAGCTACTTTAGTACGACGCAACTGTAAATATGACAGGTTGTTCGAACTCAACTCGACGAAATTCAATATCTATTTTTGTATTATTTCCACCACCATAAATTCTTAAGTTCGTCGGAAAATAAATCTGGAAGTGTCTTTAATGAGAACGTAGTGCTTAAACACTAGGTTCCCAGGTTCCCTCTGCCTATCCTGCTATATTCGATATAGCATGAAACTATGAAACTTTAAAAGAATAAAATTATTAAAACAAAAATTCAAAGACGGTTTCATAATGGATGCATTGCTCATTTAAACATATAAGATAAGTGATGTTAAAAATAAATCGTTACCCTTAAATTCAAAGAAACCCCAAAAAAATAAAATACAAACACGTCGAAAAGAAAAATTACCTTCTAATTTCACATTTCCTGTGACGGAAGTTTCTTTATTTGAAAATAAAACGGTTACTCGCGTTCGACGCCGCGGCGTCAGTAATATTCTAAATCGATTTTAATATCAGCCACTTTTGCTTTAGTCATAATTAAAGCACGAATCTGCATTTTATTCCGCTCAGACTACTTTTGGATTAATTTCAAAATTAGTTTTAAATAGTTACTTTCTATATTAATATTCTTTTTAGGGAGATCGAACTAATTAGTACTGGGACAGAAAACGTAGGTCTGGAATATATATGAAAATAAATTTTAGTTATATGTTAAATATATCTTACCAAGTAAGTCCCCGTTTTTGTGCGCTGACTTACCTTTCAATTTTATACATATATATATAAGCATTGCTCATTTAAAGATTAAGAACTACAAACATTTTGCTCATATGAGGTCATCTGAGCAAAATGTTAGTAGCTCGTTACGTAGTGGCTTTGGACACTGCGTTTCGCATTGGGTAATGCCGAGCCCCGGTGCCCATTCATCTTTCAGATCGGCAACGCACCTGTAGCTCTGGTGCTACACGAGGCCGTGGGCGGCGGTGATCACTTACCATCAGGTGATCCGCACGCTCGTTTGCCGTTTCTTTTCCATAAAAAAAAAACCGAAAAACGAAAGTCTAAATAGTAAATATGAAACAGAGAATATCAGATATTAATAAAAAATATGCTGAGTAATATATATTAAATATGTATAAATCTCTACACGAGTGATTAATTTAATATAGTTTTACTAGTTTAATATAGTTACATAGTTAGTTAGTTTAATATAGTTTAATTTATGTTTCACCAGCACCTCAGGACATATCTATTTTTTTATTTTGCGATTGATGTTTAGGGAGAAAAAGTGCCACTTTAAAAAATAAACTGCATACATGTTTCGCTTCTTCCACTATCATCAAGTCATGATTGCAGACATGATTTCCGCATGGCTCGTATGTTTTTTAGGATATCTCAATTCATCAATTTCGTTTAAAAAATCACAAACTGAACATTCCAAAAAGGAGCAGATTGTAGATTTTAGGATTTTTTTTTACTATGTAGGACATACGTCCCATAATTTATATACAACATAAACTGATTCTAAGTACTTTTTTTTAAAAGGGCATACTTACTCATCAGTCCTATTACCACCAAATTATGATCCTATCTGTAGAAATCGAGGGAAATCAACCTATTGTATAGGTACATACCAGATTTTTCAAATAATTTCCTGTAATAGTTCAGTGTTTTGTAGTCATCATCATGTGATGACATTGAAAAAAAACTTTTTTAATAATAATCATAAAATTATCTTTCTTATCAATAATTCCATACGACTTGTTGATTCAAACGAGATTATATTTTAAACGACCTAACTGAGTGACGATAACATGGGTACTTGGGACAGCTGACGTAACCACAACGGCAATAACACAGTGAGATGGGATTTTTAATAACGGCCCGACAATGTGACGGTGGCCTAATATCCTTGCAATGACAGGATACTTTGACGCTATAAGTATTAGTTGTGAGGGATATTTCGATAAGTTGGATTTTTTGATATTTTTTGCGTAGGCAAGGCTGGTGAAAAATGTTATTAATTTTTGGTTGCTGTGTTGTTTTTTTTTGTAAGTTATATGTTATATTAATATTTCACAGGGCTTATAAGTTTGATCCGTCTGTTGGTCTGTTTGAGTGTTTGTCTGGTGCATGTCTATGTGTCTGACTCACTGTAGCAGCGTTGGTCTATGACACAGTAGCCCCTGAATTAATAATTTGACTTGACTTTTTTTTTTAATCCAAAGTCTTGTTTATCATGATGGTTCTTAGCTATATTTTATGAAAATGGGATTAACAGTTCCGGTTTTAGCCGCCGGTCGAGTCTGCCAATGCGTGTTGCCATTTCTGACAATGTGACTCTTCCACTCGTACTTTAGTCGCCTCTTACGACACCATCAGTACCAGGGTGATCCTCTTCTAAGCCGGAATCACATGGCTAAATTGTATTGTTAGTATAAGGTAAAATTTATTAAAAAACAAATTAAAAACATAGAGTACAACCAGGAACCAAAGCAATAGTTCAAATATAATTGATCATTTCATTACTTTAAATGAAACCTTAAAAATCTTTTCTATAAACGCAAATGTTCATTTGATTAAATTTCAAGTCAATCATTTTTACTATTTCAAATGAAATTGATAGACATTTCATAATTAAGTCCATGTTATGAAAGAAAGTTAAAATGAATGTAGTTTATATCTTTCTTTATGTAAAAAATGTATATTTACAATTTTAAAGCAAATTAATTTTCAATTTATTTTGAAATCTTATAACTTTTGCATTAAGCACTCTTTTCATTCAGCGCTGGAAATATATATCAACTTTGTCCACCATGCAGAGGAATACTTTCTTCATATAATAGATGAACTGAACTGGAAGTCATGTTATTATGTCAGATACTGTACAACATCATTTAAAATTCCATTTTTATATTTTATAAAGATATGTAAAGTGAAACATTCAGTTTTACAAGCACACTGGTTACAGGTTCAATCCTTGCTCGTCTATCTTCTTGCCCGCCCTAAGTGCTTGCTTTCAAGAGAAGATTATAATCCATTACATTTAAGTAATACTATTTCTAAATGATTTTTAGTAAAAGATTATAGCATACTTTGTTCTATCGCAGCTTCTGTCTTTGTTATAACAAAATGATTAGTTTCAACAGATACATGTTAAAATTAAATTATATTCAACGTAAAATCTCGCTCTGAAGATGAAAGTTTTGGATGAAATTTCCGGTTTTTCAGTTCTCAAGTCCAGAGTAATTTAATTATTTAATATCTGTATAATATAATATGAAAGGAAGTAAAGAGATGACGCTGTGATTATGTTAAAGTTATTTTTAATTAATTAGTTAAATTAAACGTTAAATAATTTGTTTTACTTTTAAATTACTTTGGATTAAGTTTGAGTTGATTTAAATGAATATGAAACTTTTAATGTTTTGGTATTCTATTATGTATTAAATATTTTTTTACATATCCAGTGATATGTAAAAAAATATATATTTTGAACTAAAAAATAAACAAAAAATAAGAAGAATAGTTCATTAGGATTAATATCAGTAACCTTTTATTGGACTCTTTGAAATTATTTAAGATTTTGTTTTTAGAAGCTAAGATTCGGACTGAACATCATTCGTTATGCTTATCCTTATCGTGTGGATTTTTTTTTATTTCTATAGTGACAATCTTTCAAAATGACTTAGAATCATCAAAATCTGTCATATAGTTTAGTCTCTACAACTCCATATAAAGACAAACATACATACCTACATTCACATATACAAAGGCGGTACAAATACCCATATATGTACTTACCAAGAAATAAACTTTACATCACGTTTCTTATTGTCATGCAGTATGATAAGAGGACGAAACGAAATTTTTTACAACTATATAATTTGGTTTGTTAATTAATTATTCATTTTTCAAACAAATAAAATTATACAAAAGCTCAACATACCATACATAACATATCTAAGTTTGTATAAAGCTCAGTCACATATATGTATAGTTTAACACAGCTATAAGTATTGGTCTGCTTTATCTGTCGCTTGACAAAGAGCACGTCGCACGTGACGGAGAACCACAGCTTGTTGACGCGTAATTAAATTGCTTTACGTGAAAATTTCAGTTATACTGACTGACTCGCTGATTGAGTATGACCAACGAATTTTTAATTTATTTAAGAAAGATTAAAAAGAACTATATTTTTTATTAAAGCTTTGATTCTATGAGTGGTTGAAACATTTGATAGCTAAATACTTATTTTAAAAACATATAAAAATTTGAAAGTAGCCGGATTTGAACCTGCGCCTCTTGGAATCGGTCCAAGAAGAAGAGGCGTGGGTTCAAATCCTGTTGCTTTTAACAATAATCATTTTATTGTTAACAATAAAATGATTATTGTTAAACAATCTCTGTTCTCTAATTTCAATGAAAATTATGTAATATATTTTACAATAGTATTAAAGATACTTTTTTTTTTTCGAAATTTAACTATCACATATTTTTGCATGTTTAAAAGTGTCAATCCACACTTTGTGTAAAAAAATTAAAAGTAGCAGGATTTGAACCCACGCCTCCTCTTCTTGGACTTTTGATGATTTCATGGAGGAAGCACTTTAAAAACCTTTTTTTTTATCGTTGACGTCATTTATTTTAATAAAGCCTTACGTATGCCTAATGTTTTCTCTTAAATCTCATATAGCCGGTATCAATAAAAAACAGAATTACAACTGGCAGCAAGTACTTAGCTAAGTACAGGCAGAAAAAAAATTATAAATATTTGATGTTTTGGAACAAAAACAGCATTGCAATGTAATATTTTAAATAGGTAATTTTTTTAAATATTTTTTTAAAACTTTAGCTACTTTATTATAAAACTGAAGACTGTAACAAAATAAGCAACATCTTTACATAAATTGTAGTCCATGTGTTATTCAGATATATAAGCTACATTACCGTATAGTTTAACTTGAATTTATTTTAATTTTTTGAAAAGTGATATGGAAGTGGATATAACAATATTTTTTATAAACTTTCATATTTAATTGTATTTAGTAGTAGAAAAATGATAGTCTGTAGGATTTTTCTTCTTTTTTCTTGGAAATCTAGTGTGAAGCCAATTCTTTCCGTTCCCCACTTTCCACCGAATTTGTGACATTGCGTATTGAGTCGCGAAACTGAACGCCGCTAATTTTTAAAACATTAAGTGTTAGTAATCGAAATTTAACGCAGTGTTTTCTCTTTCTGAGCAAATGACTAAAAATAAATAAATTATAATCAACTCTAGTGTAAAACGGTTATAGATCGCATACCTAACCGTTTCATCAACAACTAGACGTCCCATTGCACCATGATGGCCTCAAGAAATATTCTTTTGATAGATCATGTTATTCTCCAGCTTTAGTTTACATTACGCATGTAAAAACAACTTGATTAAATAAACGTAAATAAAAACATTTATTCGAAGACTTTTTATAATATTATAAAAATTAAACTTATTTTACGTTTTTGTAACCAGTACACGATGAAATTGAGATGCAAATATGATTAGTACTGTATTGACGTGGGTTATGTATTCAATTAAATCGCTTTACGTAATCTAAATAAATTGAAAAAATAAACGTGAAACTTCACTGACAAAAACTAAACATTTAATAAAAGTCTTATCTCTTATATTAAATATTTATTGCTAATACTCCATCACAACATGTATTTTATATAAAATCCAATTAATTGTACTCTCCAGATAATATTGAACCCAAAACTATTGTAGTGTACTTGTGACATAAAGTACCTACGTAAATTTTAATATACCATGTGTATTGGACTTCCCAGGAAGTAATGTTAGTTCTGTGAAAATTACAAAAAATCCACACTATTACGTCATATTTTTTTTATAGCTTCACGCAATATCCCGCACTAGGCAGGGTAGGCAGAGGGAACCCGGGAACCTAGTGTTAAGACACTCCGTTTCACTTTCGTTCTCCACTTTCCGCCGAATATGAAGCATTGCGTGTTGAGTGGCGGAACTCAACGCCGCGCTTTGCCTTATTACTTCATATAGGCTTAGGAAAAAGACTAAATATTACATTCTACTAAGTAAAATCTATTTAAATACAACTGCACTTTTGTGTTCATAAAACTCGGTCGGGAGTTCAAAAGGAAATGCTTTTTGTTTCTGTTTATTCATCAGCTTGGCAATGTTTTTAAAAGCACTCTTGATTTCTTTGTCGAACACATTGTACAAAAGAAATAGGTACAGTAGTATAGTGGGTCGAACTTTTTATATATTATTTACTTTTTAATTAACTTTTTCTGATTGAGTTACATGATATCTGTATATTCTATACCTATTTCAATTAAAATTCTTGAGGTCTGTTCATTTTATACGCTTGATTGTTTTCGCGACTACCTACTTAAATAGTATATTTTGTATAGTATGAATTATTGATTTCAACTATTTTACGGTTTTAAGACATTACCACTTTTAACATGATATATATACATTAAAAACTAAAGTTTCAGCTAAATGAATAAAACTTTTGTATCAATATTGCCGGTGTTAATATTTTAAATTGTCGTAACTTTCATAGTTTTCAACCATTTCAAATAAAACAAACATAAAATGTTAATTAGAGGATGCTGTGATAACATGCATGCTTTTAAATCTAATTAGCCGTTTCTGAGATTATTACGTACAAACGCATAAACAATACCCATACCTTCCCGCTTCTATAGGCATTTAGATAAATCCTCTGATTTATATGCAATGTTTCGACTTTTTCTTTTCGAGTAGTGATATCTATTCGTTATTGTATATCAATCACTAAGTAAAAGAGGAATTTATTTATATAGTTTACAAAATATTCCATCTAGGATTCCACGCTCTTCTACTTGCATACATATAACTATGCGGAAAATTTAACTGAACGAGTCATGAAAAGAAACTTTTAGGCAAATATATGGTTTTGAAGCCACATAAGACACCAAAGTGACACTTGCAGGAATTCACTATCGCTTAAACTGGCGTAAAGAAATACTTTTGTATTTCTAAGAAAACAACTTTCATTACTATGAGTATATTAATATGTACTCTGTTCCTTTTGAAATTTAATTCTCGAAACTTAACACTGAAAAGCAAAGATATGGCCAAAATATGAATTTACAAACAATAATTTTATGTAGTTATATAATTATGAAATATTTGTTTCTAACTAAAACGAATTTATGGAAGCATATGAGCATATGAGGCTTGAACTCACGGTTAGTACTTATTGACAACACATCTATCTATAGCGGAAACCTAATTTTTGTTAAATATGAAAAAAAGTATTTGTCATTTCGTACTTCAATTTAAGATCATTTAAACATTTCAAACTACAGCACGATGAAGGCACGATAAGAATAATTTAAAAAGACGAATGGAACGAAATAAAACAATGGCGACTTAAAAAGACGTTAAAACTGAGGCTGATTAAGATCCTTAATTAAGCCAACGCCAGTACTAAATATTCAAATGAAATCGGGTTGAGTTAAAAACGTCCTTACATTTCTAATCACGTAAGATAGATAAATCTTAAAGTAAACGATTCGTATGATTTTTAACTTTTCATTCGTAGGTTGGTTGCCTGCCCTGAAAAGTGCATTAACGAAATTTTCTATTTTAGTAATCTACTTTTCTTTTGATAGTCTATATATAGAAAAAGATTGACATAAAAAAGTATGACTCATTGTCACGTTCTGCTGAAGTTCAACAAGTGAGCAAACATTAACAAGCAATAAAGAGGCACAATCGACCTAAGCGTGTGCAATATAGAGGTTGCTTATTAATCTGGACAACTTAAGTTGAAAAGAACTGTCTGTGTGTGAATAAACGAATGCCAGTAAATTTTAATTTGTAAAAAAAATAGTAATTTGCAACGTATTCAAATTAAACGAGGAATTAACGCTACCTAATTTTTTTCTAAAATAATCTTAAATTTTTTGGTCAATAGTACTTAAAAATGTTGGAAACAATGACCTTTACTAATCGTAACTTTGCAATCCAATAAGACCGCATCTTAATATATTTTGTTATATATTTTGAATATTTTAAGCAGACAAGTGTATTACTTACTATCTAAGCCACATATTAAAACAAATTAGCAGAACTTAGGAACCTCGTCGTTTCATTTCGTTCCCCATTTTTTGCCGAATTTGAGGGCAGGCCTCTTAAGTAGCGGGACTCAACGCCGCGCTTTGCTTTATCACCAAAGCGAAGAAAACAAAAATATTAAATATTTCACTTCCCCGAGGAAGTGGTATCGAAGCCATAACTTGTCTCATTTACAGTCGCCCCTAAACCTCGACAGGCCTTCTATATAGATATAAATATTTATTTTTAATCAAAAAAAATAATAAAAACAAAATACCTATTTCTTATTAATCATTGAAAGGCAAAAAAAGGTAATATTTTTCGCTAATTTCCCTTTCATAGTGGCTTTAGATAAGTGAGGCAAAAGTATTCCTGTTAACGGACTATTTTAAAGTAATTACAACTTCAGATAAAAATTCGCCCGCGATCGGAACGAGCTGGGTTTTTATACATATACTTTTGTATATTGGTTTATATTCGAGTGGCTCACTTAGTTGAGTGGAGTTCGTTTTTTTACAATTAGCTACGTTTATTTTTATATAAATGATGTTATCTGGAATACTATGTTACAAGTCATTAAATTGAAACTGTAATTATAAGTATATATATATTGTTTATTTTGGTTAGTTTGCATAATTCAATGGAATAAATAATATAAACGAATACTTTATTATAGTATATCGATAATATTTTCATTTCTTCACTTCGGTAACAAGGCAAAATGCGGCGTTGAGTTCCGTCACTCAAGGAACAGAATGGACTGAATAGTAAACAAGGTTCCCAAGTTCCTTCTATCTACCCCAACACGTGCGCTATACAGCATAATACTAAAAAAAATAAAGAAATATAATTTATATTTACGTAATAAAATATATATGTACGTAATGAATTTCATTACAATCTTTAAACTTCTTTACGAAGTACACTTGAAGAATATACAAAGGTGAAACTTAAACGTTGTAAAAAAACGTTAGTAATCAAGAGTCAATAAAATTATGGAATATTGTACGGCAACAAAACGAAATTACCTCTAAAATCAAATATGCAGAGCAAAATATCAATGAAATTGTCAATGTATGGAGTACAGCACTATTCATGATGTATAAACAGCTTTGATGAATTGAATTTTGCTTAGTGCGGTCCAAACAAGGCCTGTTTGATAGAGTGGACTCTTGATAGATCATAGAGAGAATTAATATGATATTAAGTACTAAATTTAATTTTTCTTTCCTAAGTGTGGAATAACACTTTAAAAGTAGTAAAAATGATATTAAGTAATTTCTATTTAGGCTGACAGATAAAAAAAATGTATTACTACGACAATATTAGCTAAATAGAAAACAGCTGTCCTATTTCAAGCATTTGTAAGATTAGGCAGAGAATCTAGTGTTAATTACCACACCCCACTGTAGGGTAATTTATTGAGACATTACGTGTTAAATAACGGAACTCAACGCCGCATATTGTCGATCAAAATAAAACGTTTTTTTTATACATACTTGAATAATACGTTTTTTTTTAGATTCCCTTGAGCAGTAATTAAAGCTAGGATCAATTGTTGCGTTTACAGTCGAGTACCGCCGTAGCGGCGGCCTTCCTAAATAATAAACTAAGCTCGTTAGCTAAGCAAGCTTTTTTGAATATTTCTGTTCTGATAAGGAATAGCATTGACTAAAATTAATAGCATTGCTTATTGAAAGATACAATACGGGAGAGTGTTGATTTTGTTCAATGTGAAAGTAAAAATAAAAATTGTTATCATTTCACCATTCACTGAAGTTAATTAATCATTTGTATAATGTAGTAATATTAAAGAAATGTATGTAGTATAATTTTTTACGTATATTATTTGGGTTGAAATTGGACTACAAGAAAATATACAAGTATTTTGAGGCCATTGTGGCGCATTTTCATTTCCTCTCTGATAACAAGGCAAAGTACGGTGTTGAGTTTCGTCACTCAATATGCTTTAATCGTTACCTCTATCTTAGAACATGAAATTTTTCACATACAAGTCACAATTATTTTATTCTAGGACAAAACGAAATCGTCAAAATTAGAAGCTATAGAAAAACGAAAAACATATGGCTTAAAAATGTTTTGATTAAATACATAGTAAATAAAAAGTGAATCTAAAATAATTTCAGATTTTAAATTATTTTTTTGTATGTCAGGAACTCTGAATAATAATAATAAATAAATATATAAAATAATTTTCTACAACAGATGCAATCTAAGATCAGTTAAAAGTAAAAATTAAGTCTCGAACCATTTATCATGCAAATGCTAGAAACTTGAAATGATCGATGAACTCGCTTACCAACTTCTTGACTGTCGGAGATTTTAAATATACCCTTTTACTACCCTATTACTTTAAATTCATCAATTATCAAATATATGAATATACTTTAGCTGATCGTGGTGCAAAGACGCAAGCGTGCGACTGCAAACGCGATCTGTGGGTTCGATTCCCGGTCAAGAAAGTGGTGTATTTAATATTTTAATAATTTTTTGCTTACTCTAGTGACGTGGCTAAGCATGATGTTGAATTTCGCCACTCAACGTGCAATGATTCCAGAATGCTGTGAAAACTGGAGATTAGAAGTATTTTGGGAATCTTAACGCTAGGTTTTCTGGCTTTTGCCTATTCTCTATGTTCGAGATACAACTTAATAATAAAAGAGTAAGGCAGGGTTATAATTAAAACACCTTGTTTCCCGTTTTCATCGAATTCTAAATGAGCTATATACTGGAAAGTGAAACTTAAAGCCGCCCATTTTTTTTTCGAAAAACACCACTTATATAATCACACACCACCTCACTTAGATAGTTACCATACGTTGATAATACATAATTGATTAAATTACGTACATAAGTTGAGTTCCATCAGCCAAATCATTTTTTAAAGAAATGGAAAGTAATAATGCAATATATAATGCAAGTATAATGCAATGAATATTTAATAGATTGAGCAGAAAGTGATAAACGGAGTGTCTTAACACTTTTTCGATTTCCTCTTCCTTGGAGACAGGCTATTTTACTCATATAATGTGGTAATAAAAAATTGAATAGGAATTTATTTACTTAAATTTATTTGAAATAAAATTTACAATATTATAATATAGCTCAACTAAAGAAAAACAATCTTGAATCTTATAAAACTCCACCAACAAAACGATCTGTCAATAAAAATCCCGTTATTTATTTTAACTCTCGTACAGCATCAAAACCGAACGTAACAGTATATTCTACTGCACTTGCTTTCAAAGTCAACATTTGGACATGACGCTTATTATTTCAGTACGTTATTCCGCCGAGATACCACGTCCTAAATCAGAGTTCATTTGCATGTAACAACATACTCGGCACTACTTGATACAATAATAAAATAGGCATACATTGAAATATTATATATTGTTACATTATTAAAATTGCGGCGTTAAATTCCGCCGTTCAACACGCAATGCCTCGTATTTGGTGAAAAGTGATCAAACGGAACGGAGTGTCTTGATTCTAAGTTCCATCTGCTTACGCTGCTAAGTCTAGGATATAGAGAGAAGGTGAAAAAAAAACATTGAAATTATGTTCAGTTATTTCTGGTTCTGTAGTTACGCCAGATCTTGATCGTCCAATAGAAGTAAGCAACCTTAGTTTAATGTACAAAAAAAAAGGAATAGATTAACACTTTTTATAGGGACTCGAACTCGTGATTCTTGAAATTCATCTAAGTCCAAACTCAATATTTTTCTATGATTAAAAAGCTCATAGGTTTGCAATCTGTTACAGCTTCCGTCGAATTGTACTAAATTTAAAAACGTATAAAAATTTGAACGAAGCAGGATTTGAACCCGCGCCTCTTGGAATCCGTCCTAGCGCTTTGACCACTAAGTCGAAATTTTTATACGCTTGTTAGAACTTATTTATGTTGTTAGGTATCTCTGTAGGGAGATTTTTACAATTTTCCAATACCCAAAGAAAATTCGTTAGAATAATCGTTTGGCAAGAGAGAATGCTATTTATTAAATATTTTTACTATTTTTAAAGTGTTATTCCACACTTAGGAAAGAAAAAGACTAAATTTAAAAACGTATAAAAATTTGAACGAAGCAGGACATTTGAACCCGCATCTTGGAATCCGTCCTAGCGCTCTGACCACTAAGCCATTCGTTCACACCAAGCTCCGTCGAAATTTTTATATACTTGTTACAACTTATTTATTATTTATAGCATCTCTGTAGGGAGATTTTTTACAAATTTCCGCTACCCAAAGACGTTGGCTGTATTTTGTAAAAAAATCATGTAGGCAGTATAAATTTTGTAGAACAAAAATATATTTTTGTCGAAGAGGGGAACGATCATCCTATTACTAGGACCTCAACTTCTATGTGCCTACCCTGCCATGTTCGGGGTCTTTTAAACCAGTAGGTATATATTAAAAAGTACTTATTTTGAACAGTTTAAATCAGTAAATAATTATTTTCTTAATATAACAAAACTGTCAGCCGGGGCTCAGGGGCAACTAAAAATGTTTGGGTTCGATCCCCAATGAAATTAAATTTTATATTTTAATTTCTTCGCTCTAGTGACATAGAGTGTTTTAACACTAGGTTCCCAAGTTCCCTGTGCCCTCATAAATACACAGGGCTTATAACTGATAAATTATTATCATATTTTCTTTCTTTTTTCTTTGTTAATTTATCTCAACAAAGAAATTTTGTTTGTAATCTTTCAAAATAACATCTTTATCCATGTCAAATACATTTAAATACATGAGGCCTGTCGTGGCGCAGTGGCACAACCGTTGCCTAAAACCGGTTTCGATCCTCAGTCGAGAAAAGGAAATATTTAATATTTTCAATTTAAATATTTAATGTTTTCATTTCTTCGCTCTGATAATAAGGCAAAGCGCGGCGTTGAGTTCCGCTACTCATCACGCAATGCCTCAAATTTGGCGGAAAGTGGGGAACGAAAGTGGACCGGAGTGTATTGACACTAGGTTCCCGGGTTACCTCTGTCTACCCTGCCTTGTGCGGGATACATTGTGAAGCTAAAAAAAAAAGAAAAAAGATTTTAATAATAAAGTAAATAAATGTAATCCATCAATAAGCTTCTTTGCCTTCTTCCCACAATAAATTTATATATCTATATAAAACTTTTCCAACACAAAATTAAATTTTGCCAGTCAAGTCGCAATTAGGACCTCGCTAGATTGCACGATAATGCGGTGGTGGCAAGTACTTTGCTTGTCTGCCCATTAATATGCAGCTACTGTTCTTATTGTTCATATATATATATATATATATATATATATATATATATATATATATATATATATATATATATATATATATATATATATATATATATATATATATATATATATATATATATATAAAAAATATATAT
>DWMZ01001255.1:0-17096 GCA_018249855.1 Eueides tales michaeli
AAATTATTAGATCTTTGATTTTTACAAATTTTTAATTGGAAATCTTTAATTGCCTATATTTTGAAAATATTCATTTTTGGGAACCCGACATTTTTAAACTTTGTGCAATAGTCAGTAGTCAGGGAAGATTGTTGATTGCATGTCCAATAGTAGCGAAACTTGAGTTTCGTTTTGCTTGCTTAACATAGTGAGGAAATGAAATTATTGCATTCTTCCGAGTTAGAGTCAAACTGGTCTGACGCTGTGCCGCTTCTCTGAGCTATGATTGATCTTAGGTTTATTAATATTAGCTACATGACCTTGAGGCCTGTCGTGGTGCAGCGGCACAAGCGTGTGACTGTTACCGACAGGTTCTGGGTTCGATCCCCACTCGAGGAAATGAAATATTTAATATTTTCAATTTAAATATTTATGTTTCATTTCTTCGCTCTGGTAGTAAGGCAAAGTGCGGCGTGGAGTTCAACCACTCAACACGCAATGCCTCTAATTCAGCGGAAAGTAGGGTCCGGAAGTGGAACGGAGTATCTTAACACTAAGTTCCCGGGTTCCCTTTGACTACCCTGCCTCGTGCGGGATACAGCGTGAAGCTAAAAAAAAGAAAAAAGCTACATGGCACCTGCCATGCAGCTTTTTTTCTATTTTTTTGCCTACCTAGGCAGAGGAACCTTGGGAACCTAGTCCTTCCTAGTCTTCCGTTTCCATTAAGATACTTTCCGCACTTTCCGCTGAATTTGAGCATTGTTGCATTATTACGGCATTGTATATTGAGTGATGGAGCTCAACGCCGAACTTTGTCTTGTTACCGGAGTAAAGAATTGAAAACTAATTTATATCTTCGAAACAGGATCGAACCCAAAATCGGTCCCCTTCATACCCCTAAGCGACACAGTGGCGTCAGGTTTGTTTGTAGGTTACAATATTACGTATAAAAAAAAATATCAATAACAAAAGCAAAATACGCAGTATAACAAAAACATACTCGTACAAAGGTACCGATTGGAAATGAATTGAAAATATAATAACAGCAACTGAACATTGTCCTACATTTGTGAAACATAACTTAGCGAAAGAAAAGTAATCTTAGTAAGTAGCGTTATTTCAGCGTATCGACATACATATCTGAAATATATATGAATCTTCTGTATGAGTGTTTGTGTCGTTGTTTGATTGGCTTAAATAAATTTGAAATGTATATTTTTCAAGTGTTTTCTAATAATAAATACTTATTTTTCTTTCGTAAGTGTGTATTAATACTAAAAATAGTAAAAATCTTTTTTTGTTATTTGGATTTTTTTAACTATATCTCCAAGGATTCACTTTTTTTTAGAACAAAATACAAGGTAACGAAAGTGCGGGAACCTTACGGTAAGTGATTACCGCTGCCTATGACCCTGTGTAATATTATAAAAGCTATAGATGCATCGCCGGCCTTATAAGTGAAGTTAGATGCGATTTTCAAACGCAGCCTCAGGTTGGTTATACCACAGCTTCATGCTGTATTCGGCATATATCAGGATAAGCAGAGATACTTATGGTCGTCTTAACATTCGTTTTCAACGATTTTAGAGAAATTGTGTGAAACTCCGCTTTTAATAAACTGTACAATTCGAAATTCTTATAAATCACCTTTTTTGTTTTATATACTTGTATATTGCATGTTACTCTATGAGATATTTCATTCTGTAACCTAAATATCACTTTACCAATTTTTATTTCATACCTAAGAGTGCTTCCATTAGTGAAAATGAAGAAAGCCACTTCAGACCGTTCTTGCTGTAATCTAGTAACTAGCTTTCCCAGTTCTGTGGCTCGACTGACCTGGAACAATATGTTTTTTTTAAGAAAATTAGAAATAAATAAAAATTAAATGTAATATATTAACGTTTTGTGTTCCAATATATGCAGTGGATTTATTAGGTTCCCATCCCCAAAGTCTTGTAAATATAATCACATTTTTTTATTATTTATTTACGATTAACAAATTTAATTTACCAACAATTGTCACCGATGTACGAATAATGTGCCCCCGTACAACGACAAGATTTTTGGCGTTTTTCAGTACGGAACCATGAGTCCCACTCGCACTTCGCCAGTTTTATATTGGAATAATACAAAAAAGTTCAAAGTTTGTTCAGTTTAATAGTGAAAAGTGCATCTAAATCGGTTAAGGCCAAAAATAGCTATACTCGTATATGTATAGAAATCGATCAACTATATTTTTATTGAATAAACTACGGAATGTAACTATAGGCTAATCTCCTGGACAGCTAAGACGTTTTTCATAGGACTTTTACTGAACGATAGTGGGATTTGTGAAGCATCATATGAGTTTTAGCTATGATTAGTATATTTTCCCCGTAAATTTTTTCTTAATTTTTTTCGGCACTCCCGTAAAATAAGAACTTACGTGGTGAACTGCATTTTCAGTGGACGCATATCTACCACCTACCTATATAATAATGAAATATATAAATATTTTTCTGTTAAAAGCAACAATTGTTGTGAGTATGAAAATCCAATTAAGTTTCAAAAAAATTAAGTTACAATTTATTATTTGAATAGCGTAACCCTACTAGAATAGTTAGTCAATTTTCATATAAAATCAAATTTTTATATAGTTGAAGCGGAGAAAGCCGCGTGTGAGCCACTAGTTTTGAAATAAAAAATGGACCAACCATTCAATTATCTATTTTTTTACTTTCACACTGTATCTCGTACATGGCACGTTCCTGACTATTCCGACATCGTTCCTCAAATTTGAGAACAAAGCAAAGAAAGAAAAAGAAGTGATGAATATTTTATTCGATATTTTATTTTGACGTATGGGAATCGAATCCACAACCTGTCACGTATACAGTTACACGCCTGTATCCCTACGGCACAAAATGGCTTATTAATTACTTCTTTCCAAAATAATATTATCCAATTTTAATTTATCTCTCAAGTAAAATTCGGACTTGTCTATTTTGATATTGCTTCATATAATTTTACTGAACAATAATGAAAACCTTTGAATTGGAACATAATCCTCAGAACAAAATTATTGCTTGAAACTTTTAAGTCTTGTTTTTGTTTGAAATAAACGATTGGGCTAAGAACCACAAGAAAAATAAACAAACTTTATAAGAACTTTATCTTCAATATAAAAAAAAATTGTTAAAAAATATGTCTTTAACATTTAATATTTAAGAAAAGATGGACATCAAAATGATTCTATTGAAAATTAAAAATTGCTCACTTACTCAGCTTCACGCTGTATCGCGCACATGGCAGGGTATTCAGAGGGAACTTGAGAACCTAGTGTTAAGACACTCCGCTACGTTTCCCACTCTCCGCCAAATTTGAGGCATTGAGTATTAAGTGGTGGAACTCAACGCTTTGCCTCGTTACTAGAGAAATAAAAACAATAAGTATTTAAATTGAAAATATTAAATATTTAATTTCCTCGAGTGGGGATAGAACCCAAAACCTGTAGCGTTTGCAGTCACATGCGGTGTCCCTGCGCCACGACAAGCCTCAGAAATTGTACAATTATATTATCACGCTTGTCGTGGCGCAGCGGCATAAGTGTGTGACTGTAACCGACCGATATTTTCAATTTAAAATATTTAATGTTTAATTTCTTCGCTCTGGTAACAAGGCAAAGCGCGGCGTTGAGTTCCGCCACTCAACAAAACAATGCCTCAAAGTCGGCAGAAAGTGGGGAACGTGGAGTGGAACGGAGTGTCTTAACACTAGGTTCCCAAACTCCCTCTGCCTACCCTGCCACGTGCGGGATGCAGCGTGAAGCTATGTATGTTATAGAAACCTATTGTATATATCTATAGATGACTTTTCTCTGCTATTTGTTTTTAATATCTACTTTATTTATTGAAGTGGCGAAGAGATAATATTGAAGTGCACAGAGCATTGTACGAACAGACTGTATAATGTCATAATATATTTAATTTTTTTCGCCCGTATAGAATTTTATGAAAGTCCGTCCTAAAAGATAATTTAAATTTTGTTACTGTTCATTAAATTTATATTGTCGAATTATAACTATGTAAGTTTGTGTAAATATCCAAAAAAAAATAATTTGAACCACCTGTAAATATTTTATCGTGAAATTAGGCACCTATACGTAGCTTGAGTAATGTAGTTTCTTTGAGCTGGTCTGAGAGAGAGAACCAGGATGTGGATAGTGGAGCTATTCAGAAGTTATTAGAGAATCGTACAAGTTAGTAAAAATATATATACACATATATATATATATATATATATATATATATATATATATATATATATATATATATATATATATATATATATATATATATATATATATATATATATATATATATATATATATATATATAATAAGTGTATAAACAATGATATAAATATGGATTAAAACTTGCGGGAGTAGACAATAGATAGATTATATTCGCTTATTTTGATAACTATATTTTGGTTGGTAGTTGAATTCATACATTACATTCTCACATGTCACTATCGAGTTACATATTTTTTTTAATTATTTATTCAGAAAAAAGGCCTGTCGTGGCGCAGCGGCACAAGCGCGTTGCTGTAACCGATAGGTTCTGGGTTCGTTCCCCAGTCGATGAAATGAAATTTTTTATATTTTCAATTTAAATATTTAATGTTTCATTTCTTCGCTCTGGTAATAAGGCAAAGCGCGGCGTTGAGTTCCGCCACTGAACACGCAATGCCTCAAATTCGGCGGAAAGTGTGGAACGGAAGTGGAACAGAGTGTCATAACACTAGGTTCCCGGGTTCCCTTTGCCTACCCTGCCTCGTGCGGGATACAGTGTGAAGCTAAAAAAAAAGAAAAAAAAGCAGAAAAAAAATTAACACCATACAGTATGGTATTATATCTTTTGTTACATTTCTCTACGCCACGTCCCGTCGTTGACGCTTTGGCTTCGGAAGTTGACACCAAATGATTACAGTTTTATTTCTAACGAGCGTCACTGGGAAAATATATATTTTGTAATTGCTTTTACTCTATTCAAGTTATATCTAAATATTTGTATTTTTTTATTATAATTAAAAATTGAGACGATCGTGGCACAAGCACTGTAAACGTGGGTTGTGGGTTCGAATCCCAGCCGGGACAATAAAATATTCAATATTTTCACTACCTCGCCCTGGCATTAAGGCAAAGCGCGGCGTTCACTCAATACACAATGCCTCATAAAAGTGAACAGAAGTGTGCACAATAATAATATAAGTTCCTTGGGTAGTGTATGATACGAATAGAGTACGACAGAAATTCTGTTATAAACTCCAGGCAACAATTTATAAATATATGTATATACTTCACTATTAAACAGATTTTTGTCTGTTGAGTGTGACTGTCTTTGTAAATGTATGGAAAATGTGACCGAGTTGCCGACACGCCAATTGGTCATGAAGTAAAGCGTATATTGTGCGCCAAAATGTGAAACGGTCGAAATCTTTTTAATTACACTAGACACTTTCACCACGTGTTCACACAAGATCTGAAACGACACTAATTACTACATCACCATAAATTGGAGACATTTTTGTTTAAACAAATGCTCGATGTATACATAAACTTTGCCCTTTGTCCTAGTCTATACGTACCATGAGTAAGAATTTCCTCAAATTTCTTGCTTTTTACATCGCACACAAGCAAAATTGTTATCTACGGCTTATATTTTCTTAGCTTCACGCTGCATTATCCGTTAACACGAGCGACAGAGACGTGTTTTCGCGTGTTTTAATAATTTTACCTTTATTTTTCCAAAAATAACTCAAAAGGAATAAACTCAATCACTTTAAGTAAATATATGTATATTAAATAACAAAACTATATCTAAAAATAGACTGATTTACATTTCTATTCTGTTTACGACGCAATGGAGCGAATAAGCATTGTGATAAGGTTCTAAAGAAATATACAAAAGCTCAATTTCATAAGTAAATACAGTAGATGCGTTATGAAAAATGTTCAGTTTTGAATTATGTTATTTAATTCTCATGGCTCTATACTGCACAAAATTGTAAAAGACAGGTGTCAAGGAATTGTAATATATAAAATCTTCAAATTAATATTTTCACGCTCTGGTAGTAAGGCAAAGCGCGGCGTTGAGTTCCGCCACTCAACACGTAATACCTCAAATTCGTCGGAAAGTGGGGGAAGGAAAGGACTATCTTAACACTAGGTTCCTAAATTTTCTGTGCCTTACCTGCCATGTGCGGCAAACAGCGTGAAGCTGAGGGAGAGAAAGAGACAGAAATAAGCAGAGAGAGAGAAAGAGACAGAGATAAGCAGAGAGAGAGAAAGAGACAGAGATAAGCAGAGAGATAGAAAGAGACAGAGATAAGCAGAGAGAAAGAGAAAGACAGAGACAGGCAGAGAGATAGAGAGAGAGCGAATCAGAGAAAGAGAGATACATCTTTGCTATATATTTTTCCTCACTCACACGCTCAGCTTTACGCTGTATCCCGCACATGGCAGGGTAAACAGAGGGAACCCTAGTGTAAATGTTTTTTCTACATCTAAAAATCACATCTTGTATATATTATTTTTTATAAATTTAGGATAAAATGAAGCGTTAAGTTTCGCCATTTCTACACACAATATCACATTCGCTCTTTACAGACTTTCGCTCTTTACTTTCCGTTGAATTCTGGAAGCATTGTGACTTGAGTGGCGGAACTCAACACTGTGTTTTGCCACGTCATTAAAGCAAAAATATTCAATGTACAAGAAACCGAAGCTTCAAAGTTATCACATAAAAATATGCTTTTTTGCTGCATTTTGTATGGAATTATCAAAATATATAGGATTATTCCCATGGAAAAAATGATATTGATAAAATTAAGTACGAAACCATCCGTGGGCGTGACCAACTCGTATTTAGCCGATTTTTTAATAGTTTCAACGCATTTTATTAAAATATGTTTATCTATTATGAGGCCTGTCTGTAACCGATAAGTTCTTTCTGTGACACAAACATGTGACTGTAACCGATAGATTCTCGGTTCAATCCCCAGTCGAGGAAATGAAACATTTAATATTTCAAATTTAACTATTTAACGGTTAATTTCTTCGCTCTGGTAATAAGGCCAAGCGCGGTTTTGAGTTCAGCCACTCAACACGCAATGCCTTAAATTCGGCGGAAAGTGGGGAACGGAAGTGGAACGGAGTGTCTTAACACTAGCTGCTGCCTCGTGCGGGATATAGTGTGAAGCTATTAAAGAAAGCACAAAATTATTATATCATGTAAAGATAATTAACATACACAATATAAATTACCTGTTCTTCAACATCAGCTACTTCCATGCCATTTGTGAGGCTATTCTTCAATGAGAAGGTGGTTTGGAGTATCAAAGCCAAGATTGGTATGAATGGCAGCAGAAGAAGCCTCCACAACTGGCAGTTTCTGCTGCGGCACCAACGACGGACTTTAAAGCAATTTGTGTTGTCATCCGGCTTGAATTGATTTGAAGTTGCTGGGGACAAAAAATAATATATTGAGTATAATCAAATCAAGCCGCAGTTCTCACGAGACAGATGGAACTCCTTTTTTTGCTTCACGCTGTATACCGAAACAAAAGGTCAGGCAGAGATACATGGGACTCTAGTGATAGTATACTCCGTTCTCTTTTTAGACATGGCTGTCCACTTTCCGCTAAATTAGATTGCATATTATGAGATGGAACTAGTGTTAATATAATGAAAATATTAAATATGTCATTTCCCCGAGTAAGAATCGAGCCCACATCCTATGACGCTTACAGCCGCATTTTTCTTTGTTGAAGCATTCAAAAATTTCAGGATTCGCAGGCTTAGGGATGGGTTAGTAAATAAATAGTAAATATTTCTTAATAAAAGGTATATTTAAATAAACTAATACATTTAAATTATTTTTGGCCCCATTTCACTAGGATCCGGATCCACAACCATTGCGCAAAGACTCAGACGATTCCTCACTATAATACGACTTTTGATTGAGTCATAATATTTTAGAAAACTGCAATATAAACTTGCATGTCACCTTGTGACATTTTAAGCCTGAACTATTAACCAAAACATGAACAAAATTGCAGCAGCAGAGGCACACGTGTATAAAATTATTCGAACAACGTGAAAATCTGAACTAAAACTTACTTTAATTTTAACTGCATTGTGACTGAAATGGTGATATTTTATTTAAAAATTAATTTATATTTTGTCTACCAATAGGTAAATTAATGTATTTATGTATGATATAACATTTAATATTGTTAAATTTTCCATCAAAATTATATCGATAGAACATTTTTTTTAATTTCACGCTGTATCCCGCACATGGCAGGGTAGGAGAGGGAACTTGGGAACCTAGTGTTAAGACACTCCGTTACACTTCCATTCTCCTAATGCCTGCCTAATTTGAGGGTTGAATGCCGCCGTATTAAGTGGCGGAACCCTACGCCGCGCTTTTGCCTTATTACCGGAGCCAAGAAATAAAACATTGAATATTTAAATTGAACTTTTCCTCGAGTGGGGATCGAACCCACAATCTATCGGTTACAGTCACACGCTGGTGCCGCTGCGCCACGACAGGCCTTATTATGTCCATGTATTTATTAAATATCTCATCAAGGCGAAGCGTATCAAATATTATGATATATTTCAGTATCCTTATGTAAAAATTATGATTTTATAATATTTAAACTTGAAAACCCCACCCGCGGCTTCGCCAGCCCAAGCTTATTATATTATAGCCTAATTATAAAAAATATTTACATATAATATAAATGTGTTATTCTGATATGTTAACTATCGTAAAGTTTCATCTAAAACTATTCAGTAGATATGGCGTGAAAGCGTGACAAACATTCTTTTTTACAAATTTATAATATTAGAAGGATAACGGGCAAAATATGTTATTGACTTCCAATAAACAGGAAATGACAAACTGTTATATATTTTGCGCTAATTTTCCCTATTTGTAGGTCAGGGCGCAGGTGCGCAACCGTGCTACTGTTAGTGCGACCGCTTGTGGTTTCGATCCCAAATTCCCGATCCCAAATGAGGATAGAACAGAATGTCTTAACACTAAGTTCCCTGTGCCTACCCTGCCATATGCTTAATACAGTGTGAAGCTGTATTCACTATTTTAAATGAAAACACTATTTTATACGTTTTATTGAAAAATCAAATTGTGAAAATGTACGTAGATAGACTGTAGGTCTATGATATACAATAGTGTAGGTAATTCAGTTTTGTAACAAATTTACCCTATACTATCAAGCCTATTATAACTTTTAATGGTCATGATAAGATTAAATTTTCTACCCATGTTCAAATAAGTACAAATTTTCTTATCAATTCAATATAGACATTTTTTCCTGTTGTATAGTTTGCATTTAAACACCCCTTAATGTCTATGTGGTCTTAGTAGGGAGAGAAAGGAAAATTATTTATTTTCCCGAGGAGAGATTGAGCGCACAATCATCACATTTATGATTTTAACTCCAAAATATTTATTTTAATAAAACATAAACAATATCAAAAATATTATTATATAATTAAATTTACGTACTAGAGGTTTGTGTGCTCGATCCCCATTCGATACAATAAAATATTTGATATTTTAAGTTATTTACTTTGGTAACAAGGCAAAGGGCGGCGATAAGTTAAGGCAACTGAACACGCAATGCTCGAAATTTCGGCGGAAAGTGGAGAACTGTCTTGATGGTAACAGAGTGATATGACACTACCAACTTTTATATCACTCCTTTGAACTGGATGTTGGATAGGAACTTGGGAACCTTCCTAAGTTCCTATCCAACATCCAGTTCCTATCAACTTGGGAGCCTTCCCAAGTTCCTTCTGCATATATAGGTACCCTGCCATATGCGAGATACGGCGTGAAAATAAAAAAAAAATCTATATACTATTTTTAAATATTTTTACTATTTTTAAAGTGTTATTCCACACTTAGGAAAGAAAAATACTAAATTAAAAACGTATAAAAATTTCAACGAAGCAGGATTTGAACCCGCGCCTCGGACGGATTCCAAGAGGCGCGGGTTCAAATCCTGCTTCGTACAAATTTTTATACGTTTTTAAATTTAGTAATCTATATACTAAATTTAATTTAAATTTCATTGTGTTTCAGTGATAAGCTTTTAGAACAAATTTGTACAGCAACACAATTTAGAACTTTAGTTAATAGACAAGCACGATGAAGCTTATCACAATATATAATAATAGAGCTTTTCATTGTTTACCTATATAGTCACGTTACAAAACACTCAGCGGACTATTTAATTTACAATACAGTCTTCTTCAAAACAATATTATATGGAAGCTAGCTTGTACTTGCTTCAGTCATGTGATTCAAATGGTTGTATCATTTTTTTTTATTAACACTCCCGTTTTTTCGAGAAAGTGTCAAGACATTACGGACTGAGGGCAAAATCGGAACTGCTTATCGTCTTGCTACCAGAACGAGGAAAGGATATTTATGCATTCTTAATAGTATCTTTGATTTTCGCGATTGTTACACATTTTAAATGAAACACTTTTAAACGGATTAATCGCGTATATTGACTTTTAAACATTTTTGGAAAACCGACGTTTCGAACACTTTACAGTAGTCCGTGGTCACAGGACCCGTGTTTTATTTAAAATTATTAATTCTTGATAGTGAAATGAATATAATAAAATTCATTTCGTTATGAAAAGTTTAATATGCCTATTTCCTCGCCTCAGCAACGATATAAAGCGCAGCGATGCTTTCGCTTTCATCACGCAACGCCTCGAGTATTCATCGGAAGTAGATGAACGGAAATGTCCTAAAGGGAACAGTGTCTTAATATTACGTTCCCAGATTCTCTCTGCCTACGCCGGGTTTTGCCTTGTTACCAGAGCGAAGAAATCAAAACATTAAAAATTTAAATTGAAAATATTAAATACTTAATTTCCTCGAGTGGAGATCGAACCCACAACCTGTTGGTCACAGTTAAACGCTGGTGCGGCTGCGTCATGACAGGCCTCAATACATAATAAATATTTCTTCAAATATATCATCCGTTGTTCAGATTACCCAGGAAGCACTTTGAGAATTCAAATATTCTGATTCGAGTGGGCGCATTAAACATTTTTAATAAACAACAATTAAGGAACGTTTTTAGGTGTCTATTTTGTAAAAAGTTTTATAATGATCAAGGGTGTAATAAAAGTTTTCTATTTAAGATATATTTTTAAAACAAGCGAACAACGCTTAAAAAAAGTATGAAATTAGTAGTAGCTGCTAATCCAATTGTCATGAAATATACGCAGAATCACCATTTTCAATAAAGCTTTCAAAAAACACATCCAGATAGGTTCATTTATTTAGGAGCTACGGTACCGTAGATAGACATACAGATAAACAGAAAAAGCTTATGGTACCCCTCTTTGCGTTTATGACTAAAACACTAAATAAGGATTTTTTAATAATATAGTGGTACGGTGGTTATGAAGTAGTATAGCGTTTTTTTTTAATCTTACTTTTTCTCACGCTGCAAGGTTAGGAGTAAAATCCTAGTGATAAGACACTCTGATCTCCGTTTCCACTCTGGATTCAATTTCGTTACTATTCCTTTTTGTGAGTGAAGTGCCAAAAATCATCTCAGTACTTTATGTTACTGGGGTAAGGTAATAATATTTAATTTAACTATAATTGACAAAATTAAACTTTAATATAATTAAATGGAACCCATCCTCACACTACGTCACGATAGGCTCAACATAGATCTGTACTAATATTATAAAATTGTTGATGGTCTAGTTCCGAGCTCTAAACTCAACACTCACTCACAAACTCAAGCACTGGTTTTTAATTGATTCTTTTTATTTATTTTTTTCTCAAAAATGTAATATAATATATCGAGGAAGACTAAAAAATATTTCATAATAATATTTTTCAGCTTCACGCTGTATCCTCCGCACACGGCAATATAGAGAGAGGGAAGCTGGGAACCTAGTTTTAAGACACTCTGTCCTCATTAAGAAACTTCTATCCCCCACTTTCCTCCAAATTTAGTGGCGGAACTTAACGCAGTGCCTTTGCCTTGTTACCAAAGCGGATAAATAAAAATAATAATTATTCCATTTCTTTCAACCCACAAATAATGTTTACAGTCGCATGCCTATACTCTTATATACTCTTATATATATTACATATATTGGAAAGTTGGCAATATACATTTTAATCGTATATTTGAGACTTGCGCAAATAAAACCGATAGGTCAAAGAACGTTCGTTTCCAATTTCATTCATTTATTGAGAACTCATGTTTAAGAGAACTGTGTGGGAAAATGCCCTAATATTTTGATTTTCTCTGAAGATTCAGCAAAAATTCACACACATTTATTTAGAAATGCGATGTTTCTCACTTTTCATTGCGTGTTCAGTGGTGATATTGAACGCCGCGCCTTGTCATAGCGAAGAAATAATCCTCAATTGAGGATTACACTAACAACCCGTCGCGTTTACAATCGCATATTTAAGAGCTAAGCCATGAAATATTGGGTGTTAAATGTATTCTTTTGTTTCATCTTGTCACATCATAACAATATTGTGTAGTGAATCAAAATAGTTCTATCGACCCGTTAAATACATAACAATAAATAATAAGCAAGCATCCTATTCAGGAGCTTTTAGAGGATATTTGGCATTTTTCTTTTATTTAGTTTCACGCACCCTGCTTGTAACAAAGAATACAAAAAGTTACCCAAGCACTTATGGAGGGTAGAGGTAAGGAGGAGCATCTTATATAAGAGAAAAGTTGAAAAATTGTCCTCCTGTACGCAACTAATAACGGTTTGATTACTCGCCGAAGCAGCGCTAGTGTAGCATCAAAGAATGATATAAAAGTAGCAGTTATAAACAGAGTGAAGTGTGTTGGATTATATAGTAATAGTAAAATTCTGAAAATTCACTGAAAATTCTGTCTTCGCATGACAGAATTTTCAGTGAATTTTACTATCTTAGATTTCTAAATCGACCTAAAAAACGCGCTATGTTAAATCTGAAGTCTTCCTTTTCCTTTTTAAATAGCGTTGTTTTTGAAATTTTCTCTGTTGCTACTAATACGTCATCTTAATTTGCTTTATTTCAGTGGCCACTTGTTACTGTACTGAGATGGTTCTCCTTACCTCTACCCTTCAACCAACACCGAACAATTTTTGACATATTGTGTGTTATATCTTGAATGATGGAAATCAACGCCGTTCAACGTTAATGACATGTCATAGGTTATTGTTGACAACTATCTGTTCTCTTTGATTAGTACACACGCACACACTCGCTTTCACACCCAACTCATGCTCTTAATTATATAAAAGTTTTTATACTTGATATCCAAAATAATACATTTGCATTATAAAAGTTTTATTTAAATCATTACAACCGGTGAGTTCGAGAAACCGGATAACAAACGCAAACATAATATTATGTAAATAAGATATTACTTAATTGAATAATTTAAACATGTGTATATAAAAATAACATACATAAATATTTGCCTGAGTTTTCCCTAATTTAAAACATTATCAGATTCAATCCGTAACCATTTCATATAAATAAGCTTATATATTGATACACTTTTACTGTGCTGAACGTTTTCACAAACAATTCTATTATTTGGTTATGTGAATATAGAACTAGAGTAATTTTCATAACGTTCTTCCTTTGCCACATATATTAGATACGACTATAGCCCCGTGTGTGAGTAAACAAATGTGAAATATTATAAGTAAATTTTGAGAATATTACTTTATATATTTTTTTTCAGCAAAGTAGACAGCGGGAACATGGGCAACTATATTAGAAAACTTTCTTTTACCACTTTACGTCAAAATATTAAGACATTGGGTGGATGTCAACGTCGTGTTTCACCTTGACACCAAAGCAAGGAAATAAAAATATTTCATACCCACTAGTGATAATCGAATCTACAACTTAACAGTCGCACCTTTATGTGCCTGACTCACGTCCCGTAATACACTAAATATGACTTTTAACAGAAAACAATGAGATGTATGAAGCCTCGATGCAAAAACCACTCATCTTAGCAAAATGCTCTTAAGCTGTTAATTTGATTTTGATAAAAAATAGCTAAGAACCATCACACTTAAATCAGTATATTCATTTAGTAGCTACGGCGTTACCGACAGACAAACAGATTCATCTAATAATAGAAATTTAATATAAAAATATTAAAATTTATATGTCAAACAACGCGTTGTACCAAACCTGTTATTCGAGGAGCATCAGGAAGCTGTCAACGATATTTATTTCTTCAACAATAAAGATACGTGCTACCGCAAAAATAATCTGCCTAACCACAAATAATATTATATAATATTATTAGCAAAACCACAAGTATTAATTTTAAACGATATTATGAAATACTGATGTTAAAGCAGCAAGTATATAAATTAATGAGCTCTATAGTTGAGATTTTTTTTAGTTTCAAGCTGTATACCACGTATACTTGGGTAGGTTGATGCAATCTGATGCTAGAATACTCTGTTTCCCATCGTCTATCCCAATGATAGTTTAATAGGCGGTACTCAACGCCGTAATTAATCTTTTTATAAGAGTAAAGAAACTAAAATAATTGATTTCCTTAAGTGGAATAAATCTAAACCTTAACCGTCACCTTTGCAGTCAGACGCTTTACTCCTGCACAATGATGATCTCGTAATCAGCACCTCAAGCAACTTAGCATCTACTTTCATAAAATAAAAAAAAACATAGAAATAGTGTATCTTTACTTCTTCAAAATATTTTTCTAGAGAATTTGCACCTACGTCTTTTAAATTTAATTCGTTTAATAAATCAATTTATGTGCTATTATATATTAAGTTTATCGAAAAAGACTATAGTACAATTAGTTATTTACATTCAGCCACACGGGCGAAGTCATAAATAAAAGCTAGTATTCTTATATGGATATTACAGTTTTGGTTGTTTTAGCATAGATTCACGCTGTATCCAGCACATAGCACGTTAGGCAGAGGGAAATTAGGAATCTTGTGGTAAGATACTCCGTTCAGTTTCCCACTTACCGCTGAATGCCTCAAGCGTGGCGTAACTCAACGCCGCACTTTGCCTCGTCACCATAGCAAAGAAATGGAAACGTGAATTATTTCAATTGAAAATATTATATAATAAGAGTTGCCATCAGGTGCTGTAAAACAATTTTAGCACTTACCCGCAAAAGAAACAGCCATAATCCAAGCAGACGAACGCGCAAGCGGAACACTACTAGTTAATATATATTTTTATGTCATTAAAACTGAGGAAATGAAGTGTGTAAACTCTAACTTTCCTCTGCCAATACGGCTTTATGCGGGATAGGGCGTGAAATTGAAAAAAAATCACCGTATACTAAACTAAGTATAATTAAGACAGATTTTGTGTTGAGAAATTTTGGTAAAATAATAATAACTATAGAACGGACTGTCCTAACACCAAAATCACTTAGCCTTAAATCGTTAGATTATAAAGAAAACAATAATACTAAATTGACAATTGACCTTCTGTCAGACGCGCGGTCACTTGTAACGGTAGTGATCACGTGTATCCTAAAGAACTACTTTGATAATACGTTGACCTAACTAAAATATCAAATAATTATTATTTTGTTCATTTTTAATTTAAAACTCATCTTAATAAAGTATATATTTTTTAATTTATTAATTATTGTTATAGTAATTTATAATCGTTAGACCAGTTTATTATTTGAATATATAAACTTATCAAGATATTATGAGCAAAAATAAAATAAAAATATATACAAATATAATTTTTTAAATTATAAAAAACATCAACAACATAAATCTTTATAATTTATTAAAAAAAAACATTTATTAAATGTAACGTTTTGTAGATGTTTTTCATTATATAGATGTTTTTATAGGTATTATCTTTTGGCTTCCGCTCGGCAATTCTGATACAAAAATTCTTTTATTTTAGGGTAAAAAGTATACAAAATATAATGAGAATGCGACTTATTCAATATTTATTTATTTATTTATTTATTTATTAAACAATACGTGAGTATAATATGAAACAATGCGTAGCATGGGTAGTAGGCTGAAGAAGGCGCTGATGTTCACAATGGGCATGTATCAAAGTTTGTTGTGTTTGGGCATTTATCGGATAAACCAAAAGATTATATCACAGTTGATAAATCCCACACTCTGGTTAGGAAGACAAGTTAATACCCTAAAATGATCTGCAAAGCTGTTTAATAAAAAAGCACACCCTAATTTTAATAAAGATGCCGTTGTGAAAATTGTTTCTATTTTGAGACCACAAAAAAATCAAACTAACTACACCAAAGGTAGTAAATTCAACTAGCTCACTTTGCAAGAATTGAGGGAAATGGTAGGTATATATTTGAGAAATTATAAGCGGTATTTATATATAATATTAATGTCAAGTTACAAACGGATGCCATTTCAGTCTAGCTGTGAGCAAGGACTATTGGAAAGTGCCTAAAAACGTCGGGGTATCCAAAAATACAATATCATAATGTAAGAATTGTTCTAAAAGTGGGGAGCAGGACAGAGTGTCTTAACACTAGGTCCCAAGTTCACCCTGCCATGTGCGGGATACAGCGTAAAACTCAGTAAGAATTAATATGGCTTAAGAGTTTCATTTAAAATATGTAAAAATGGTGAAAATAAATTGCATTTATCGAAATAAAAAAAATTGTAATAAAAAAAACAAAATAACATATTTAATTGAAAAATATCTTGATTTATAATTAAATTATAAACAAAAACCTTTGAAATTCGGTCGATTCGATTCCTTTTTTGGAGCAAGCAAAGTACGTTGCTTTTATTGAATTTTAATGCAATCTCTAAACGTTTTTTGAATAACACTTAAAGCCTTTACTACTAGAACTAACCAAAATTGCCTTATATAAGACTCCGCATTGCAACATCTCTCGAACTCGAAATTCTATTACTGCAGTAAGGATATTTATGAAATATTTTCACGCTATATTCCGCATATAGGCAGTAGGCAAAGAAAATATAGTATTCAGCATTTTCCGACGATATTTTAAAAGGT
>DWMZ01001256.1:0-17094 GCA_018249855.1 Eueides tales michaeli
GGAAACATGGGAACCTAGTGCGAAAGCACTTCGTTCCGTTCCTCACTTTCCCCCGAATTTGCATATATTAAATATTTCATTTCTTCAACTAAAGTGATATAGAGACTTGTTTCACTTCAAAGTAAAAAATCAACTGCTAAAGAAACTAAAATGTAAAAATATGAACCCAATAAATTATATTTTTTAAAGAAATGAAGGATGCCTGGTATATTTAAATGAGAATAAAATATATACTTGATTATTTGAAGATAGAAATGTTTTAACATTTACTCCATAGCATTTAGTTACCATAAATTAGCATGCAATTATTTTAAACTCTTATTTTTTTTGCTATACAGTCTCTATATCTAAATTGGGCGAAAAAACAAGAAAAATGTGATTGACAATGCTTATTATGTTTTTTTAATTTCACGCCCTGTACCGATCATGGTAGGATAGGCAGAGGGAACTTGGGAACCTATTGTTACGTGAACTCTCCACTCTGTTCCTCACTTTCCGTCTAATTTGAGGCATCGTGGTGAGTGGTGGAACTCAACGCCGCCGCTTTCTTTGCCTTATATTATCGAAGCGAAGAAATGAAAATATCCACGAGTAGCGATCGAACCCAGAACCTGTCACAAATTGCATCCTTACATGCGCCATGATAGATTAGATTATTCTGTATTAAAAGTATATAAACGACAAGAGCCTCGTATCTAAAAATATATATATATAACTAAAACATAAAAGCGTAAGTAAAAGGGATTTTCCCGCTCGCATTTTGTCGCATCGCACAAGTGTTTGACTTCAGTAGTTAGAGCTCAAAGACCACTTCATTACCGGAGATTAAAAGAGATACAAACTGGAAGAATAAAACACTGTCGCAAGCTCTAAGTAATGTTCAGAAGGGATTTAGCCATTTTTTTCTTTAGATGATTCTTATTTCTGAATTAAAAATGTTGAAATAAATACTTTATTTTTCAGCTTTACACTGTATTGCATAGCAAAGTAGGCAAAGGGAACTTGGGAACCTTGTATTAAGACACCCCGTTCCCATTAAGACAATTCCATTGCCTACTTTCCGACGAATTTTAGACATTCTGTGCTGAGTGGCGGAACTTAACGCCGCGTTTTGCCTTATTAAAGCCCACAGGCTGTGTGGCTGCAAATACCGAGTCAAAACGAAATTGTCATTTATGGTTTTTATAAATGAATGGTAATAAGGCAAAGCGCGGCGTTGAGTTCTGCCACTCAACACGCAATGCCTCAAATTCGGCGGAAAGTGGAGAACGGAAGTGGGATGGAGTGTCTTAACACTAGGTTCCCGGGTTCCCTCTGCTTATCCTGCCTCGTGCGGGATACAACATGAAGTTATAAAAAAAAATGAAATTTTTGTTTTAGTCTTATTTTTGGATTTGGATACAAAGTTAAAGACATTGTATAGAGTATTATTTTACGAGTTATGCATGTTCCAGTGGCATTCCCACGTTCTTGAATTATTAACTTATAAATGTTAAGAGCAGTAGCCTAATAGTAGTACTATAGATATTTACGACATAGAGTGCACATTGAAATTCCAAATATTATTTATTTAATCGACCTTTGCAGCACTTTTGTACCATCAAATGAATATATAACAATCATCTATTTGACAACAAACTCAACAGTTGCTCTTTTTAATATTGAATTTCATGTTTTATTATTTAATACAATGATGATCTTGAAAGAAATTCAAATGGCCTTTAGAAAACATAGGACAAGACACACATATCTATGATTCTGCGGTATCTATGACTCCGACCACTTTATTATCCAATTATGTTTATCATCCAATAAAAAAAAACCATTTGAATTCATTGTTCCGGAGGTTGTCGTGCTTATCAAACAAACGCTTTGGAATATAAGCAAAGATTTACCCAATATAATGTGATTCCAATCTTTTTAATTACATTTACATAGCGATCTGTTAACATCCGAATATTTGGAGTGGAAAGGACACGAAAACAATTAAGCTTGTTAATATGAGCTCGGTTTGCGAGCATTTTTTCAATTTTTCTAAACAATAAAATTTGTCGTTCTGGTAGATTTACGGGCGCCGGGCGTTATTCATGGGGGACTTACACCTGCTTCTGTCATGTCTCGCTAATTTAAATATAATTAAAACAATGGATCTGATGAACGTACGTATGTGAGTGCCTGATTTGAATATTGTATAAATTTGTTTGTGTACGAAAATTAAAATAACAGAACTTTTATTGTTTTTTTTTTAAATATTGTTTTATGGTTTTTTAAAAAAAATAAATACAGAGAATATAGTTTTGGATCGTTTTTTTTTCTTCATTTTCTAAGACTTCCTTCACGCTATAGTTCGCTAAAATTATGAGATCAGTTCATTCAGCACATCGTAGATACATGCTTAAAATAGTTATATTTCACATATGATACAGACGGAGTATCTCAACACTAGGTTCCCAAGTTCCCTCTGTCTACCCTACCATGAGCGCGATACAGGGTAAAGCAATAAAAAATATGACACGCAGGTTCTCCATCTTACCTGTCTCATATGCTGCGTATTAATTGCGATTTAATGAAATCTATATTTTTCTTTGTTTCCTGCTCTATCCTGCATATGGCAGGGTAAGCAGAGGAATAAGAGAAACTAATGTTAAGACTCTCCGTTTTCATAAAGACACTTCCATGTCGAATCTGGAGGCATTGTCTGTCGTATGACGGAACTCAATATCGCGCTTTGCCAGACTCTTTACCAGAGCGAGGAAATCGAAATTCTAAAAGTGGGTATTGAACCCTCAACCAGTTTACAGTGCCTGATGTCTCTGCGCCACGACAGCTCCCCAATAATTAATCTATATATTTCTAAGTGAACTAAAAGTCAGTGCTCGCCGTGTCGCAGCCCATCATTTTCATTTTGTCCGCTATTTTAATTAATGAGATACATGAGTTTTGTTTGAAACTGTCAAAGAGTGAGGCGATTAATATTCAAGATGGACTTTTTGAAATAACTTAAATGAAGTTTAGGTATCAGCTTCACTTAATTTGGAGATTATCAACTTGCGCTGATTTAGGTTTCGTAAGCAGTTTTTTTTTTTTAATTTAACATCAATAAGAAAACTTTGACAGTCTTTTGGAAAATTGACACAAATTTAATATTTAGATGAGGTCTATCGTGACGCAGGGATACAAGGGTGTGACTGTTACTGTAAATGCCCAAGTTGTGGGCTCCATCCCTACTTGAGGAAATACAATATTTATTTTTTCTATTTCTTTGTTGTGGTAACAAGGCAAAACATGGCGTTGAGTTCCGCCACTTGTTCTGTGGTGCTTCAAATTTATCGGAAAGTGGAGAAACACACAACTTAACACTAAGTAAAAAAATACAAAGAACCCAGTGACATGATACTTCGTTTTTCGCTTTACTACAGCGATACATTGCTGGTTGAGTGACGCAGCTTAACGCCGCGGTTTTGTTCGTTCTTAGTGACTAAATTAATAAAATCATTCCCCAAACCAAGCTTGAACCCGGACCAACGTATTTAAAACATAACGAATTGCTCTATTTTCATAATGATAAGAATTATTTGCGATGTAAACGATGAGAGCGCAATATTTGAAGCTTACAGGAGCTACTTTATGTATAATGCGATTAAGACGTATTATACTTAACACGTCAGAGAGATATATAAATTTGATCTGGTACAAAACTGTTTTACTGGATATATAAAGGATTGGCCGTTTGGCTGTAAACGCTGTATAGAGTGATTTTTTTCAGCTTTACGCTATATGGCATTGTAGGCTGATCGGAACTTGGGAAAATAGCGTTAAGACACTCCGTTCCGTTCCTAATTTTTCGCCGAATTTGAGGCATTACGTGTTAACTGGTACTCAACGGCTTTGTTAAAGCAAGAAAGGAAAATATTATTTATTTAATTTGAAAATATTATATATTTTATTTCGTATACATTCACACGCTTGCCTCTACGCCCGACAGGCCTCGATGAATTATATTCATATAATATAAACCGTAGGGTTATGTTAGTTGACAGTGCTCGGAAGTATCCTTACGCTAGGTTCCCTTTACCTACGCTACTATACGCAGGATACAGCGTGAAGCGAAAAAAAATAAGCAAATGTCGTATAGTAATATACTTTGTCTATGAATATCGTCGTATCCGAACAACCCTTAAATATTCTATCGCGTATCAAAGGATATAAGTTTTTGCTATGCAGGCGCGTGACTGTATAGCATACGTATAACAAGTACCTAACTTATAGGAACGTGGGAATTGTCAACAAAACACTCGCCTATACGTCTACATATCCTGGCAAATCTTAGTAAAACAGCAAGATTCAAGTCCTCGAGGTTCAGTGGTCGCTTTTGTTGGATATTATAAGTCGGTACAGTGTCTTAAAATATTTTTATGACAAAAACAGCAAGTTTGCAAATGTATACATAGATTTTTTAGCCAGATTTAACAGTAAAATATAAAAAAAAATAAAGCTCTGTCATTAATCAAGTTACTTTTAAGCTTTTTGTAGCTTTACACTGTATCCCAAGAAGGCAGAGGAACCTGGGAACCTAGTGTTACAACTCAATACCACATTGTCTCTTACAGAGAGAAATTCATTATATTCATTCATCATCTCGAACAAAATGAAAGCCACAATTGTTGCAATAGCAGTTAGATGCTACCTCACTGCGCCGGTACGCGGTTACGCGGTATTTAAAAAAGCTGAAAGGGGAATTCGTAAAATATCAACATGGCTGTCTAATAATCTCCTTACACTAAACATATCTAAAACTCAATACATCTGTTTTCATAAAACCACAACTTCCGCTCCCGCTCAGACGTTTCAACTTAAACTTCATACATGTCAAGAACAAAGTCTGTGTAACTGTTCAGTGCTTACGAAAGCACACTCCACAAAATATTTGGGAATCATTATAGATCAAAATTTAAATTTTAAGACTCATATACAATTACTCTCAAGTCGTGTGCGTAAAGTCACAAACATTACAAAGATCACCAGCTTCACAATTACAAAGATCACCAGCTTCACTGAAAATCTTATATAATGTATACTTTGCTCTTTGACAATCGATATTAGTCTACTGCACAAACTCCTGGGGTGGGGCCTCTAAATCCCACTTACTCCAGCTTGAACGAGCTCAAAGGTCTGTACTTAAAGTAATGTAAAGGAAGCCTTTCTTATACCAAACTTCCAAGCTTTATGAAGATAGTAATGTTCTTACCGTACGTCAGCTATTTATATTAAAAATTGCACTTAAAGCTCATCGATCAGTTCTATCTTCTGAAGACTATAAATCTCTAATCAAACGTCGAAATTTCAACATTCCATTGCCAAGTATTAAGTCCTGTTTCGCTCGACGTTTTAGTACTTACGTAGATTTATTTATTCCTTTATAACAAAAAGTTGCCAATGTATGCGATATAAAACATTACTCAATTAAACAAGCCAAAATAAAAATTGCTTCCTAACTAGCTACTTTAGATTATGATTTAACTGAAAACCTTATGTTACCAAAACAATAATACCTATTATATTATATTATATTGTGTCAATATTCTTAAAAAAATCTAAAAATTAACCTTTAAATGATTTTTGTTTCCTCTTGTTTTTAATTTAGTTGTGTAATTAATCTATTTGTAAAGCGAGTGTCAACAGTAGTTCTAAGTTGTTAAAATGTAATTTGGAACCCACGATACAGGAATACCTAGTGTGGGTACCATTGTATATATAAAAAATGTTATGCTGTTATGTTAATAAATAATTTTAATAATAATAATATACGTTATTCTTAGTGCTTTTATTAATTCACCGTCCTAAGTAAAGTAGATATACAGAAATTATTTACAAGTCACTATATACTTCATATACGACCTTATTTTATAATATGTACAAAATGGAAACCAACATAAGTTTTTGAAGTCTGTACATATATTTTCTCGATATTTTCGGTTTTATTCACAATTTAACATATTGCGATAACACATATTATTGATTTTAAAACTTTCATAATACATTTATTATTGAAAGCAACCGACCGAATGGATGGCCTCTACCTCCCAGAAGCACTATATATTACACAGACGCTCAAACCGAACGAAAGGCATCTTTTATAGAATGCTACTTTAGAGCGTCTTAGAAATGTTGTTCTATTCTTTTAATATGTTTGAAATATATGAAAATATCATCGGTTCAGGCTTGACGTGGCGCAGGGGCACAAGCGGGTGACTGTAAGAGAGATTGGCTGTGGGTTTAATTCGCACTCGAGAAGATTAAATATTTAAGATGTTAATTTTATCGCTCTGGTAATGAGGCAAAGCGCGGCGTTGAGTTTAGTCACTCAACACGCAATGTTTCTAATTCGGCCGAAAGTAAGGAATGGTGACAGTACACTAGGTTCTCAATTTCCCTTTGCCTATCCTATCATGGGCGGGACACAGCGTGAAACTGTAAATAAAATACTCTCAAGTGTTATATTTTATGCATAGCGGCCCATTGGCTTACTGATATGATGAAAAATAAATAACTTTTCTGTTCCAATAACTAACATTTTGAAGACATTAGACTCATACATTTAAAATTAAAGTTGTATCAAAATTTATAAATATGTTTCTTTTCAATATTTTTATCGTACAAAATACTTTATAACAAAGTTATATTAAACTTTTTTATTTATGAACTGATATTAAATAATGAAAATTAATTAATGTTAATAGAAGTTCGCCAAAATACGTAGTAAAAACTGCATTAAAATTTTATATATAGATTTCTGAAATAAATATTTAATTTCCTCGAGTGGGTATCGAACCCACAACCTGTCTCGTTTACAGATTGTGTGTGTGTGTGTTGTTGACTCGGCCACATATACGCATATTTAAATTTATTCAACAAAATTTTATATCACAACAATAGCAATAAATAAAAATATATATACATTTTTTTATTTAATAACAATATAATCAATCACAAAACGCTTCAGAATAAACAATATTTGATGTATTAATGGTTTGATTACTTTTTGTGGAGGAACGTTTGTGTTCGTTTTGTACGACACATCTGTATGTTTATTATATCGGACATAATAAACATAAAAAAAATTGTATGTTGTATATTTTAAACACAAAATAAAATTGATATATGGTCTTGTTTCAGCTGCGACCGTCTTTCAGTACGTTATTAATGTCGCCTTCGAGATCACTTATCAAAATATAAGTATAACAAGAAAGAAATCATATTTTATTAAAAAACTTTTAAAAAAATTATTTGGGATTCCAAATCGCACCTTTTAGACGCAGCCCACGTCACAAGATAATTGGGTCACACGTTCTTATCAAGCTTTGTCCAAATATATATGACAACTTTTTTGTTCTTTTTTGCTAAGATAGATGTATGTAGGGAATGTTTCTCAATTTTTTCTCCTACATACTCAAATATCATTTCTTATTCTTTGTAAAGAGACAGTGTTATTTATTAAATATTTAAATATTTTAAATTTACGAAAACAAAACTGCGCTTTTTGGATCGTTCAAAAATTTTACAAAAAAAATATTTAAGACAGTTTTATTCAGGAAATAAGTAAAAATATTCTCGAGCAATAAATATGACCGCGTCTTACTTATTTATAAGAGGCATTAAGCGAAATAGACGCTCTCCCGCGAAAATTAAAAAATTCAATCAACAGCCGTTGCTCGTTTATTTATATCAAATTTTGTATTTCACAAATTAGACGATTGTCAGAATAGCATTTGTTCCGTAAACAGTTACAGTGTAAAGATAAAGCACGGTGTTAAACTCCGCCGTTTACAGTACAATACTACATAGTTTCTCTATACCCAATTTTTAATACGGTTCAATAGTACCATGTCCTTATGAATGTAAAAGCAAACAATTAAGCTTGCACTTCTTATATATCATTAGGGGGAACCTGGGAACCTAATGTAATACTTCGTTCCCATTAAGACATTTGCCTTCCCCTATTTCCGCAGTCACAGTCACACGCTAGTGCCTCTGCGCTATGTCTTACTACGCCACGTCATTTCAAGCAATTTTTACACTGGGACAAGTCTTGAAATAGTGTAAAAAAAATCAGGTTTCCATAGAACTTAATATGTATTCAAATACGAGGCACCAAGATTTTCGATTACAAAAAATCACACAGGTCAAACATATAACACCCCTTATTTCCGTCGGTGATAAAGAAATATATAAATACATTGAAAATAACAAACAATATACACTTACGAGTATATACGTATGCACTTAACACTTACATCTACAACACTTTACATTAAAGTGTGTAAAGTGTAAAATAAATACTATAATTTTTTTATTAAAAATCGAATCTTTTATGGTGAAGACTTTTATGCGATATCGTATCTATATGACTTATGAGTGCCCTTCGGTTATTTTACTGAAGTCAACACAAAGGCATAATGGTTTGATATAAGGTACAGGCATTCTATTCTGAAGGGGTTCTAAAAGAGGCGACGTATTCTGATGTGTTTATAATGACGATATTTTTCACGCTGTATCCCGCACTTGGCAGGGTGGGCAAAGGGAAATTGGGAACCTAGTGATAAGGGACCCTGTTCCACTTCCGTTCCCCTCTTTCCGCCGAATTTGAGGCATTGCGTGTTGAGTGGCGGAACTCAACGCCGCGTTTTGCCTAATAATTATATTTATAATGAAATGTATATAATTTTCTTGTATATTGAATAAAGTATTCAATTTTGAACTTATTTCTTTACATTTAGTTATGTCCGCTAAGTAGTCCTTGATATTTTTTAGCCTCATACTGTATATAATGAATAGCGGAATTATATTAGAGGCCTGTCGTGGCATAGGGGTACCATAAGACCCACTCTAAGAAATTGGATATACACGCAGCTTAAAGTTCTGCCACTTAACACGTAATGCTTCTAAAAGTCTTCGGAAAGTCGGTAGGGAGAGGGTTTTAATGGAAATGGAGTGTCTTAAAGAGGTCGGAGTGTCTCAACACATGGCTTCCAACTTGATTCTGCCTACTCTGCTATATGCGTGGTACAGCGTGAAACTAGAAAAAAGGTAAATAAACTGATGGGTATCTAGTATTAAGATACGCTGAGGATTTTTTTAGTTTAATTTTAGTGGCTTATTTTTAGTTCGCTTAGTCTTGTTAGTATAGTTAGTTAGCAAAAATAATCCCTTAAGTGAGACACTTCTGTTGTTCCCTATATTGAATAAAAACTAATTCAAAATTTCACCTTCCTGCTGTATCCCGCATTTACGAGGGCACCTACAGGTTCCCTCTACGTATTGGGAACCAAGAGTTGGGAACCAATTCTGACATGACAAAAACGAATCAATGTAATTTTCATATGGTCTGACCATTTCAAGTATCTGTATACATTATACCTAAGTATAAAAATATGTATGTAAAAGGTAATGTAACCTTTTTTTTGTTTTAGCTTCACACTGTATCCCGCTCAAGCCAGGGTAGTCAGAGGGAACCCGGGAACCTAGTGTTAAGACACTCCATTCCACTTCCGTTCCCTACTTTCCGCCGAATATGAGGCTTTTCTTGTTAAGTGGCGTAACTCAACGCCGCGCTTTGCCTTATTACCAGAGCGAAGAAATGAAACATTAAATATTTAAATTGAAAATATGAAATATTTCATTTCCTCGACTGGGGATCGAACCCACAACCTGTCGGTTACAGCCACACGCTTGTGCCGCTGCACCACGACACTCTTTATGAGGTTACGAGTACGCGATTTATTGCACTGTCTCGAGATAAAGTTAACATGCGATAGTTGTTAGCGTCTTTACGAGCGTCTTATCATACATAATTCAATAACTTTACTATATGGTTAATCGTTTGGAATGTATTCTTAACTACACCTGAAAGATACTTTATGTATGAGCTCGAGCTATAAAATACGACAAGGTGTAAACTGTTTTAGAAAACACATTTTGTTTGTGTTTTCTCACTTCATTACGTGTTACTAAATTATTCACACATGGAGAGTTGACGAGGAAACTTGGGAACCTAGTGTTAAGACACTCCTCACTTTTCACCGAATTTGAGACATTGCGTGTTGAGTGGCGGAACTCAACGCCGCATACATAAATTACTTAATTAGCTACTAGATACATAAATTATATAAATAAAACATATATAAAAAATAAAGGAAAAACTGCACGAAGCAAGTTTTTCAAAAAAAATGTTGACACATGTTTTTAGCTTGATAAGACACTCTCTACTTTATTTTCCTTTTTTCCCAGTAATAGCAAGGTAGGCAGAGAGACCAAACCCACAACTCATCTAGCTGACTGCCTATTTAAATATAAAAATAAATAATAGTATCTTTGATTTTCGCGATTGTTACACATTTTAAATGAAACACTTTTAAACGGATTAATCGCGTATATTGAATTTTAAACATTTTTGGAAACCCGACGTTTCGAACACTTTACAGTAGTCCGTGGTCACGGGTAGACTCTACCCGTGACCACGGACTACTGTAAAGTGTTCGAAACGTCGGGTTTCCAAAAATGTTTAAAATTCAATATACGCGATTAATCCGTTTAAAAGTGTTTCATTTAAAATAAAAATAAATATTTAATTCCAATGAATTAGCTTGTCACTTAAATTGTCATTAATAAACAAGAACTCATCAAAGTGACGTAGAGTGCCCTCGACTTCCGCCAAGTGTCAGTCACGTCGAGAGCGGCCGCTACTGGAAATGTTTTTTATTCAAGAAATAAATAATATTTGTTTGCTGTTTTATCACAAACAATATTTAAATTAAAATAACAGATCATTAGTTAACAACAGTACTTTTTAATTTTTTCAAAATATATGATTAGAGTCCGTCGTGGTGGAAGGAAAATGTCTGTAAACGCGTTCCATTCCCACTCAGCGTGTTATAGGGGAAATATATATAATTTATTTTCATTTCCCCGCTCTGTCTGACCAAGCACGGCGTTTAGTTCTGCCACTCAACACGAAATGTCTCGAAATTTCAGGGGTATGTGAAAAGAATGCCTTAACATATATATATCATTTATGCAGTTGTAAGCGTGAAGCTGCTATAATATTATTTTTTAGGCACTCAGCTTTATATTGTCCACATGGCAGGGTGGACCAAGGGAACTTGGATACCTAGTGTTAAGACACACCGTTCATTTTCCCACTTTCTGCTGAATTTGAGGAATTGCGTGTGGAGTGGCGTAACTCAACGCCGTGCTTGCCTTGTTACCAGAGCGAAGAAATTAGAATATTATTAAAATTGAAAATGTTTAATATTTCATATTTTTACTATTTTTAAAGTGTTATTCCACACTTAGGAAAGAAAAATACTATTTTTTTTTTTTTAATTTAATATTTTTCTTTCCTTAGTGTGGAATAACACTTTAAAAATAGTAAAAATATTTAATAAACAGCATTCTCTCTTGCCAAACGATAATTCTTATTATCTTTGGGTAGCGGAAATTTGTAAAGATCTCCCTACAGAGATGCTAGCAACATAAATAAGTTGTAACAAGCGTGTAAAAATTTCCAAATTTTTATACGTTTTTTAAATTTAGTATTTAATATTTCACTTCCTCGAGTGGGGATCGAATCAACACCTATCATGTTTACAGTCACATACACACGTTTTTTAACATATAATTTTTACTATTTCTGTATACACAGAATAATACATTATTATAGTTTTAAAACCACTCAGTCATACTCATGGCGACATACATTTTATCGTCAAATAGACCGAGAAAAGAAAATGCTTTTTGTGCACTAATAGGTGCTTAAAGAAAATAAATCTCCGAAGGGAAATTCCGTAGGAAAATTGTATGTAAGTCGCAGAGTTAAATTACTCTCCCCAAGAAGTCTCTTATACTAGTTTCTCGCCCTCTACCCCGGTATATGCGGGATACCGCGTGAAACGAAAATCAATAAACATTAAATTAGAGCTTTTTTAAAGTAATCACCAATTAGCGACTTAATGAAATGCGATTCTTTATTTATAATCTGTGTGTTTGTTTGTCTATCTGTGGCGCCTCATTGCAATAATCCTGTAGTCTTATAGTTGGCTTATGGGTAGTAACACATATAAAATTTCATAAATAAGTATTTTCAGTTAGATCCGAGACAATAAATGTTAAGGGTTGTTATCACCATAACTCCCATAATGCAAGATTAGAGACGAAAAATCTTTAATTTGGATAAAAGATACCAAATTCATATTAAAAACAATTAATTATATGCAACTGTAGCTTCCTCATGCTTATACGGTCAGACCCTTTACATTTTAGGCATATAGCTTAGAGTAGGCAAAGCGATAAGGCATATCCCTAGCAATTAATTTATTTATTTCAAACACTTCTGTAGCTGAGTAACTGATAGAAGTTAAGAATCTTGGTATGTACATGGCTAGGCTAGGCAGTGTAAGGGGGTGTTCACACAACGTTCTCATATTCTTCTATGAGAAATATTCTTATGGACCGGAACTTGGTCCGAACGATTGTGTGAAAGCTCACATATGGAGTACCCCGCTATAGTGTAAATTCTTTGTAATGGAGCTTTGAGGAGGCATTTCCTAAAGTTTTACAGCAACGGCATATTACAGTACACGAAGTTACGGACTACTGCTAGTATGTTATATGTTTTCATTCTACTTTAGGTAGGCAAAGGAAACATATAATAATAAGTCCATAGTGTTAAGACACTCCGTTCTGGTTAGGATACGTTGCGGAACTTAAAGCCGCGTTACCAGAGTGAGAAAATGATTTCTTTTTTTTCATTTTCTCGAGCAACCTCAGTATTTGAACTCACAATTAGAACAGTTGCACGCTTTTGCCCCTGCGCCACGACTATCCTCCTATATAATTTCAGGTGTTTCTGAATATATGTACGAGTAGCAGGGCCCCAGTTGAATTAAAATTCTTTTAATATTCAAGCGCCATCTGCGCGTACAATTTGTATGGAAATCATGCCTATTGTGTACTCGACCTTATTTGTTTTTATTGTTATTTAATTATTAGGTTTTTCCGTTTCAAGTGTAATTTCAGCTTTTCACACGAATCTTGTTAAATTTGGTGCTTTTTTTTTGTGTTTATGCCAAATTTACATTTATTCACTTTTTTGCCTAAATTTTTATACATATAGTAGTCATAATTGATTGTGCCACTTCCGTAAAAATATGAAATAAATATACAAAATATTTTGAGACCTGTCGTAGCACAGGGGTACAAGAGTGTGGCTTTAGAGTTGGCAGGCTGTAAATTCGATCCCCACTTGAGAAATAAATTATTTTTTAATAACATTATGTTCCTCCTCTCAAATCGCAAATTCGGCAGAAACGCAACGGAGTGGAGAAAAAAAATGTTGACAACGAATGGCTTAGTGGTCAGAGCGCTTGGACGGATTCCAAGAGGCGCGGGTTCAAATCCTGCTTCGTTCAAATTTTTATACGTTTTTAAATTTAGTATGTTGACAATTGTTATTCTTTTTTTAATTTAAATAATTCATGAGATCGGCGCGTTCAAACAAACAGATGTTTATGAAAAGCAGCTTCTCAATTTAACCGCATAATAGAGAAGGCATAATTAAATAATGTGTGTTTATAAGCGTCGCTCTTTACGTACCAGAGAAATGAAAATTATTTTATTATAAACATTCTCCCGAGTGATCCTATAGAGAATGGGACGCCATGACGTTTAGACTTATGTACAAAGTACAGATATGATTGTAAAAATATTATAATAAAAAGAATATTTCTACATAAGAAGATATTTTTTTGCACAGTTTTATACATGAGACGTGTGTAATAGATAATTTTTTCGCATCCATCGCAATTATTATATATCGCTCGAAATCTTAATACGGAAATAATATAGAGTATAGAAAATCCATTCTCTACTTTTGACCAGGATTTAAAATGTTGAGTGCCAAAACTCAACGTTACAGGATGTCTTTTTGTTTTTAGGTTAGAAAGAAAGTTCTTTCTTTTCTAGGAGGGGAAAAAATATCTCCTCCCATTGGGATCAAATTCACAACTATTACAATTACAGACAAAACCAGCGGGCCACGGTGGTCTCAATTGACCCATATTTATTATAAAATTATATACGGAAAACGAAAAATATCTGTAAATGACAGAGAAAAAAGCGTATCCTGCATAATTTACTTACTTAGACATAATGAGAGCGATCTGTTAACTTTGTTTAGCAGATTATGAAATTTTGAGGCTGTCGTGGCACAGCGGCTCAAGCGTATGGGTGTTAACGACAGGTTGCGGGTTCGATCCCCACTCGTAGAAGTGAAGTAATATTTTTTAATTGAATATTTAATATTTTTATTTCTTTGCTCTGGTAACAAGGTAGAACGTGGCGTTGAGTTCCGCCACTCAATACGCAATGCGTCGAATTCGGCAGAAAGTGGGGATCGGAACAGAGTGTCTTGACACTAGGTTCCCAAGTTCAATCTGTCTGGTCTCTGATCCTGCTATGTGCGGGATACAGCATGAAGCTGAGAAATTGAGAGAAATGATGAGAATTTAATCGAAATTACGTAAGCGTATTATTAGCGTCATATTATTTTGTCATAGTATAATATTATTTTGTATAGTAACGTAATTCCTTGTTTTTTATTGTATCATAGAAGAAAACAACGAAATCCTTATATTATCACTTTCTTGTCTGTCTATGTGTTTGTGCGTCTGTCAGAAATTATTTTTCAGGCTTAATTTATATGATAGAAAATGTCACCACAATCATAAGGCTGACAGGAATAAAGCTTTGTTTTAGATATAAGTGTTGTCTTTATTAATGAATATTTTTTGTATTAAATATTGTACACGAAATTTTTATATTCAAAATATTATTAAGACATTGCAAATTTAAGCTGAATTGTCTAAGTTTACCTATGAGTTTATATTCCATAAATATTTCTTAACAAATCATGCGGATTTTTATTTTAAATATACATTTAATGATATTTCTAGCGAAATTTGCGAATATGTATCACATATAAGTGGTCAAGCCAAGCTCTTTAATTCAAAATCATGATTAATCTCAAGCATCTATCATATCTCTCGATCAAAGAACCGGGGCACGCGCCCGCTTACTGCAGCAACATTTTTTGTGTATTAGTTTACATTAGTTTGCCCTATAAGAGAATCACTCGGGAGAATGTTATATTCAAAACACATACACATGATGTCTCAAAATTGAATGCAAAACAGACAGCGCAATGTATCGTATATTAGATCCCCGCTGCCTTCTCTATCATGCGGTTTTTGTTGGTTTTTATAAGTACTTGCTTGGTTGAACGCGCTAATCTCATGAAGTATTGTAAAAAAAAATACTTTGCATAGCTCCCTAATAACGATGAAAGCTATGGGCTATTGTACTACGTTATGATCTAAAGGAGTAGGAAACAGAAGAACTCGAGAGAGAAATAAATGCAGCATATCAAAGAATAGAATATAGAAGATATCACAGTTATAAAGTACGGGAGAAGAGTTGTCATCGGTTCGTGGTGGTATATGTATATATATATGTACATTATAAAGCGCGTTAATTTCAAAAGCCACTGGCTTGCGTGGACAAAAACATTTTGTATTAAATAATATATAATAAATAATATAAAATTAAATAATAATAACAACTCAACCATACTATTTGGCTACTAAAATATTTACTACACAAATTCGAGCTATTTTTTTTGGAAAATGCGAGTGAAACCACGTGTTAAAGCTAGCTTATATTATCTAAGATAGTCTTATATACATACATACATAAATCTATCCATCCTGTCAGTATCACAGTGCAGGTGTCAATACGCTCAGGGAAATCGTGTTATATGTTGATTTATTGTTCTCTCATCGTCTCTCAAATGAAAAATTATGTTCGAATGAAAACAAAGGCTGGCGCGAACGACGCGACGCGACGTGCTGTGACATCTAATTCTATATTTATGATGGAAATTTATAGCGGTACTGTCGTTTTTTTGATTTTATTTATACATTTTTTTAGCTGCACGACGTATCTTACATATAGCGTGGTAAGCAGAAGGAACCTGGGGACGTAGTGTTAGGACACTTCCGTTTCCGTTTTCGCCGAATTCTGGAGGCGTTGGGAGACGAGAAATGAAGTAGCACGCTTGTGACCCTGCGCCATGAAAAGCTTCAGGCATTTTGTTTTAAAAGCTTATATTATAAAATTATTGTAGTAAAATCGATAATATATAATCGAAATACTAGTAGTGCAATAATGTCTGCACATAAGAAAGTCTTCGTGTTTACACACTTTGAGCCTAGACAATTTTCGTCTAATTTCTAGGAAGTGTAGATAAGTAGCGTAACTTAACGCCACGTATTATGTTATCCGGATATACACTGAGGAAATGAATAATAATTTAAATATAATAAATTTCTTAAAGGGAAGGACCATTATTAAGTATATGCATACTTAAACACTGCAACACAGCAGTTGTCAAAAAATACTTTGTATCATATAATTCCTTAGTTTACTTTTAAAAAAAATATCAGCGTTAAACTCCGCTTTTCCCTACACTAAATACTACTAAATATGTATTTAACACCACTATCATATTTATACAAATTATTTCGTACTTACGTTATACCAACAAATATATATTCACTTACGTAAAATAACATTGATTTAATGCAAATACTCGTAACAGACAAATGTAGAAGTTGCCGTCAAACTATACCAAAGTTTATTTAATTATAAAAATAATAGATCTCCGCCATTAAAATTATTACATTAATAAATAAATAAAAGAAAGATTTCAGAAAATCTATTGTAAAGTATGAAAAAAATTAAGTATTGTAAAGACTAATCACTAGGGCAAATCTAAAGCTTGCCTATATTGGAATCGAATCGATGACCTGACCGATGATGTGCATTAGCATGTACACGCACATGGCAGAATAGGCGAAGAGAACTCGGAAATCTAGTGTTAAGACACTCCGTGCCGTTCCCCACTTTTCATTAAATTTGAGGCACAGCGTGATCAGTGGAACTTAACGCCGCACTTTCCTTGTTACTGGAGCGATGAAATTT